>ML821485.1:71384-99858 GCA_009831015.1 Picea engelmannii
TTAGCATTCAAATCTAGGAGCAAATTTCTACTAGATGATATCAAAAAAATCCACCAAGCATAGAGGGATGTGTAGAATTTTGTAGTTCCTCCATTTTCATCACCTTTTTCTTTTGAAGCTATTGCATGTGCACATATTTATTTTGAATAGTTGGATGATATTTCGCCTCTAGGAATGTTATATGAATTGTTGATACTTAAATATTACATTTGAAATCTTTTTGTATGGTTGTCAAACTTCATTGCCTTACCAATGACAAGATTTGGCATATTTGTCTAGTATTGTTGTTAATATTTGTAAGTATAGGTGACATAGTGACACCTCAGTTATAAGATTTTAAAAAAAATGATATAATTATAACATTCAATTTATATGTGTATTAAAATTACAATAGGACTTCCTTGCTTATTTGTTTTCTCTTATATGAAGGATATTGATTTATGCATTTATGTCATGATTGATGGTCCCAAAACATTATACATATACACCAAGCATAGAAACAAAATATAATTAATCTGCACAAGAAAAGTTACACATAAATATAATATATCTTAGTCTAAAAAATTCCCCAAGATTGTCTGTGTAGTGGAAATTAAAAAGAAATTTTGGAACAATCAAATGTAATCATGGGAGCATATCGTCTAGTAGATATATATATATATGAAAATGTCAAACATAGTAAAGTTTCAGAGTCTGTAGATTGGTCATGTGGCCTCATCATTGAGAGGAGGCAAATCTTGCCCTGTGATTAATAAGAAGCAAAGGCCTACCTTTGTTCTCAAATAGATTCCTTTAGAACCATTCAATGTAGCCCCCTATACGAATGACACATTTCACTATGTATAAGTAAATTAATCATTCATTTATTTAGGGCGGCGAGACATTTACACAAATAAAAATGTTTTATGGCAATGCTAGTAAGGTTTTTACAACATGTGTAGTTCAAAACTAAAATTACAAATAAAAAATGTGAAGTTGCAACTCTCAAAGATGTGCAACTATTCAATACACGATGCCTTCATTGTATCTACGTAATGTTTTCAATTTCCATGAAAAGATAACAAGGTTTTTTGTAACCACCATTTTGGCCAAGTAGGATTTTGGTCTTTAATCTATCACCCACCATGCATATTTTTGAATTGCTAACATGAAATCTATAATAAAATCCAAGTAGCACAAACCCTTAGTGGATAGACCTAAAAAATATGAAATCATTCGGCCTAAAATCCTTTGTTTTCCTATCAGTCCATGTGCACCAACTTTCATCAATTTTCCATTCTATGTCATTCCTTAAAACTACACATTGGTCGTATATAATGTCCCCAACATCGTTTTGCATCGCATTATCCTTGTACCTCACTTTATTTTCAGAACAATTGATGTCATGGACATTTTGTTGTGTTTAGTATATTTTGTGTTGGATAAATAGTTCATTAAAGAACACAATATATGAAAATTATATTTCTATTAATGTCCAACAAATGGCCATAAAGTAGGTTAATGGGATTGCTAAGTAGAGATGTTAAACATTAGTATTTATTCTCCTAACATTATAGTATTTGTGACCTTCAGTTCGAATGTTTCCCTACTCTTATGGTCTTTACCCTCTGCAACTATAAACATGCTTTTAAAAATGTTCTAGCAATAATGAACACATATCCATCATTTGCACATGCTTCACTAGGGATGTAAGTAGGGATGTTCTAACAATAATGAACACGTATCCAAGGGTAACCCTAGTGAATTGCTTCACTAGCCCTTGTATTTTTTAGTTGTGGAAGCTAGGGTATTTACTTATTTTTATGGATATTGATGAAGGATTTGATGGCATAATTGTTGATCATGCATAGTCCCTTTGAATCCCCATGGGGTATGGACATAACATTAGCCTTATTCAGATATTTGGGAATTTTCACATTTCTTGAGGTGGTCTCACAAATCTCAAGGAAGTTCATGTATATCGAGGCAATATTCACATCCTTTGAGGCACATTTGGGCAATTTCATTAGCATAGGGTCCCTGTTAGAATAATGTTTGATGTGCTCGTTTAACCATAGACAACTATATACCATTGTCACCCAACCATAGGCATAAAGCCACCCTCGAGCACCTTAACCTTTGACAAAAAGAATTATTCCAGGAAGCCACACCATAACCAAAAGATAACCAAGAGAGTGCACCTTCTCCAAGGGTAGCACACAAGAGAAAGTACTAGAAAGACTGAAAAAAGAGAAAATTGTACAATTGCAGCTGATGTTGCTCCTCCTCCAAACTTGCACACTGTTTTTAGGTGACTGAGAGTGTGTGAGTGAGTGAACAAATGAGCCAATACGTCCTCTATTTATACTAATCTGACCAGGTAAACATGTGTCTCTTCAAGCATGGCCTACTTTTCCTTTCCTGCATATAATACTTCAATATTACTTATTATACTAAGCCAACTTGTCTTCCAAGGATTTCACACATCTGTTTAGGGTTTCTCTTACTTCTGGAATATTCTATTCTAGTCAAAGGTTACATATGGAGGTTGATACCTCACGTAGCTACCATAATATCAACACTCCCTCTTAGTTGGGGAGGTATTAATGGTCTCAAACACATCCATCCATCTTCACATGGTATGGGTAAGACTCACATAGTATGGTAGACCATTCTACACATAGCATCATCATGTCACATGTGGCTACACCCATGTGGACCTGTCAATCTCGTCTAGGGGCCACAACCTGTTGGAGAACACTAGAGATACACCTCGTAGTGTGTGTCACCATCATCATAATGGGATACACCCACATGATGTGCTCACCCATGTCATGAGTATCATCATTACTATCAACATCATCTGGTATAAAAAAAATATCATCACAATATCTGTGAGCCTCATTTAGCTATATTGATGATCCATGTCCACCACCATGTGTATAACACCTCGGGTCATTCTTATCCCATGACAAGAATCATGACCTCATCAAAGCCACATTCACCTCATAGTTTATACTCTCATAGGATTACTACATGAATGCATTTAGCTTGATGTTATCGGACACGTGTGTCTAGCACCTCAGGTCATTCTTGTCCCATGACAAGAATTATGACCACATTGGAGCCACAAACACCACATGGTGATCCTCTCATAGGATCACATTATGAATGAATTCAACTTGATGCTATCGGACACGTGGAATTCTACGTCAAGCACCTCGAGTCTTAAGTCCATCGAAGACTACGTCGGGGCACATCTGCTCTAAATGTAGAGGTTCTCTATCTCCCCTAGTCTGCAGCCCAGTTCCTATGGAGATAGAGTCGACCTGATGCTTATCAGGATTACTCACCTACTTGTGAGAGTTTCAGGGCCCGATGCAGTTCACACATAGTAGATCTAGCAACAACTCAAATCTTCAATCCGTCGAAGATTACATCTAGGCATATTCCCGCATGATCAAGTCTGTATGATCAATATTGGAATATCGACACGATGTTGCAATCATCAATACTCCCCCATGGAAACATTTTCATTCCTTCCAGGCTTGTCCCAGACGGAGGCTTAGTGAAAATGTCATCTATCTTCTCATCTGTGGATATGTGATGGAGCTTCACTGCTCCTTCATGCACCATGTCTCTGATGAAGTCCTACAAGATCATTCAAAAATCCACCCAGCTTCATATGTTGCATCACTCGTTATGATATATGATTGAGTGCTACATATATATGACTTCCTGCTTGTCTGGAAATCCTTCTCGATCCCAAGATGAAGTAGCACCCCATGTGTTAGATCTGTCTTATGCACTCCCAATCCAAAAAATGTATATCTTGACAACCATACTTCATCATCAGAGATCAATCATATCTATTTATACAACAACATAGGTATATCTATATGTAATTTTATATCTATCCGTAACCCAATCATACGGTCATGTCTCGACCATATACTAGCACAAGGTTCTCTCTACAAAGAAAATGTCTATCCCTTCACACAACTTCCTCAAATGTGTCGTCATAGGTGTGGTCATGGAATTCCTCTCCATCATGCTAAACCTCTTCAATCTCCTCACTGAAGATCTCTTCCGGTGCCAGCCATGCTTCCAATCCCAATATATCTGGTCAAGATCCTTCATCTCAAACTCTGAAATCAACTCCCTCTATCTGAGAGAAACCTCGGACCACGCTTTTCTCTGCTGCATGCCCCTTTACATTCCTCAAAGTGTCACGAAAATATGTTGGCTTCTTCTTGATCACTGACTCCCTCTCATATTTGTCTCTTATGACCTTCCCGAAACAAGAAACAAGAACAACAAAATCTCCATGCTATCCTCCATGGAAGATATCATGTCTGGAGTCTAGGTCAGTAACCAAGAACATCTCCTAAAGGAGATCAACTTCATCTCGTAAGCAATAAGCATTTACATAAGACCAATAATATCTCCTAGAGAGGAGATAAACAAGTGTATCTCTAGTATTAAGGGGTTAGTATAATGATCATAACTTCAATAGATCAAGATGCAACATAAGATCATAACAATGCCATAACAACTAGAGACATATCAATTTTAAATAATCAAACACAAAATCTTCACTGCTAGGGAGCGTGTGCTTGTTCCTCTGAATGTACTGAATTCACTACTTGGACAAGGTCTCTTGTACATCCCCTGCAAACACACTCATGCTTTGTTGGATTATATAACTTGAAAATAATATACAAGTGCATACCTTTGAAATTTATAGTATCATTCAACTTATCTTCTAATCTGAAACTAGACACCATCTTGACAAAAACAAGTTAGAAACTGAATAAAAAAGGTTCAATGATTAACTTTGACCACAAAAATCAGTTTTGACCAAAATTCAACCTTTGACTTTGACTTTGACCAATCAACCTTTCACTTTGATCAGTCAAATTTTGACTTTGACCCAAAAACTCAAACTTGACATTTTTGTTCGTTGAGGGCACCAGAGGGTGCACTAGGCTAGGGCGCACTAGAATACCCAAAAATTAGGTCCAATGCTTCACTAAATGTGCCCAAAGAGTTCGATTAGGGTTTGTTGCAGCTACAAAATTAGAAACCCTAGTTGCAGTTGCAACTGGTGCCACAACGAGCTTAACAAAGACTTACCACACTACCTTCTAGTGATTAGACTGTTCTAAAGGTGGTGTGGGCCCATTACTTGTTAGAATAATGTTTGATGTGCTCGTTTAACCATAGACAATGCTACACCATTGTCACCCAATCATAGGCATAAAGCCACCCCCAAGCACCTTAACCTTTGACAAAAAGAATGATTCCAGGAAGCCACACCATAACCAATAGATAACCAAGAGAGCACACCTTCTCCAAGGGTAGCGCACAAGAGAAAGTACTAGAAAGAATGAAAAAATGAAAAATGTACAACTGTAGTTGTTGTTGCTCCTCCTCCAAACTTGCACACTATTTATGGGTGAATGAGAGTGTGTGACTGAGTGAACAAATGAGCCAAGACGTCCTCTATTTATACTAATATGGCCAGATGAACATGTGTCTCTTCAAGCAGGGCCGACTTGTCCTTTTCTGCATATAATACTTCAATATTACTTATTCGGCTGAGCTGACTTGTCTTCCATGGTTTTCACACATATGTTTAGCGTTTCTCTTGCTTACATAATACTTTATTCTAGTCAAAGGTTACATATGGAGGTTAATACCTCTCACAACTACCATAACATCAACAGTCACCCCTTGACATGCCACTTTGAGGATATTATAGCACTCACCTATTTTGACATCTTTGAGTTATTCTACACTTGATTTGAGGGTCAACCCCACTCATTTGGAAATCACTCTAGTTGTTGGGGTTGTTGTGACCCATTTTTTCAACTTGGAGGGTCACTTCCATGCTTCATGGAGGTGTCTTGTCTTGAGATATGCACATGGTCATGCCTTGGAGACATATTTTGAGGGTTCATGAGAAGTATTTGAGGAGTTCCCCCCTTTGGAGGGTTTTGTTTCAGCATTTTGAGAACGTTTTTTCCTTGGAGGTCCATATGTCCACCTTGAAGGAAAATTAAAGGGGTTGAGTTACACATTTGGAGGAGGTGGTTGAGCATCTACACACTTTGGGGGGCTTTGGAGGATAATGTTACACCTTGGACACTCTTTATTCCCTATTTGATGGAGACGTCCCTCTCTTGGGGGGATATTTCACATTGATCATTGTACATGTGGCTCGACCACCTTATTTTATTATTGTTTAGGAGTAATTTGTTGTAAGTGGATTGTATTTTACTTTTCTTAGGCCTAGATCTAAGGAATCTCATGATATAATACTATTTTTATTGTAAAGGAAGTATAGAATCTCTATATATAAAGAGATACACTTCCTCATTTGTACTCATGGTTGGATATTTTGGAGCTTAATTGACATATCTTTTCTTTGAGCATTTATGGTGTAAAGGGTTCTTTCCTTGTGGATGAATGTTTCCAATTCTTGAAGCTTATCTATCTTGCTTGTTATTTGGTGCTTAAGGATCAATGGTGAAATGTTCATGGTCTTCTACAAGCCTCCATGATCAATCCATTTGAGGGGTAAGTCAACCACTTGGAAGGAAGATGTTCTAGGGTTTTCTTCCTTCTTCCTTTGTTGGTTTGGTGATTACTTTCTACTATGCTTGGATTTTCCTTTAGTCCCCTAACAAAAGTATTAAGTAAATTCATCAAAGCATAGTTGTTCTTGTTGGTGAAGGTTTTCCATCATGGTTTCCTTCTTGTAGACCTTGATATTCATGGTTGATCTAGGTGAAGGATTATTCTTCCTTTTTATTATAATCCCTAAGCCCTAATCCTATAATGAAATAGTCCAACACTTTGGAGGGTTTCGTCTTGACCTCATAATCATTTGATTCACCTTGACTCCATTTCCATTGTTGGATTTGGCATTGATCTCCATCTCCTTCCATCACTTATTCAAAAACCCTAAAAAAATTATTTTACTAAGGCCACTCTCTACATCACCTTGTGCCTCATTGCTTGGTCTTGGTAATCCTACTAGGGATACCCACTTTGAGCCAAAGGAAAGTCAGCCTAAAGTGCACATGATATGTTACTGAGGAGACAATGGTGACTATCCTAACAGTTTCCCTTGAGTTGTACATTGTGGATTAGGGATTTTATCATTGAGTACAATTTGAGCGGTAACATTTTTGGCACCGTTGTCGAGGATAAGCCCATTCTATTGAGAGATTTGAAGATGGCAGATTTGTGAGAGTGTTTTATTGAAGATCTCCTTCTCACATGGTCACTCCGTGAAGAAACAAATCCCTTGTTCCTTACATATTTTGAAGACTTTGTTGGATGTAGAGGTGAGCACATCCATCAATTTGAAAGCTCATCTTGGTGATTCCACCTTGGTATTGTTGTAAGGAATGATCATTGTTCACTTCAGATTCTTATTTGTTATCCTTATATTGAAGACATAGAAGTAAAGAAGAAAAGGAATTAACTTCATGGATTTTTGTTGGTATGATCCTTTTGATTTTTCAAATACCCAGGGTTCTCCTCATGAGAGCCCAAGTGTATATGTACGGAAAATTCTAGGTTTTCATGGACATGATGATTAAGTCCCATGGCATATTTCAACATTCATTGAATTCTATTTAGGCAATGAAATCATTTATGAGGATGACATGACGAATTTTTTTTCGTTTAGTCTAAAAAATGATGTGAGAAGATGGTATGAAACTCTTGGAAAAGGAACAATTTATTCTTTTGCAGGGTTTCTTGAAGAATTTTGAAGAAGATGGATCCCTTGTGATCATGATAAGTGGATGTCGATTGTGGAGAATTTCAAGCGGATGTATAGTGCACAAAACCTTATTAAAGAATCCCTTGGGTCTCCTCTTGAAGACGATGAAGCAATCATTGGGAAAGATTGTTCAGATTTAAAGATAGACTGACTTTTGGATTCATTTCCAAGCTTGTACATAGATAGGGTATCCTATGAAAAACCCTTGTTCTTATCTAGCTCAATAAAAATTTCTATTGTTCAAGCGATTTCTGGATAATCATTGTGTGTGAGTGTTTTGAGAAGGAGTGATTATCCAGAAATCACTTGAACAATATGACAATCTGTGGAAACACACATTCTCAAAAAGATCTATTGTTTTCATAAACCAAACTTGTGATGAAGATGAAGAATGTAATGGAAGTTCAAAACCTTTTGGTGAGGTGAGCCTTGTTGTCCTTCATGAATAAAATTGGTTCATCCTAGGCTTTAAATATATATATATATATATATATATATATATATATATATATATATATATATATACGCAACTCTCCACCAAGGATACTAGTTGGTTATATGGCAACATAATCATTGCCCCATATGACAATTTCATATCCTTTATGCTACATGCTATTGACAACCAGGAAAGTGAATGTCTTCACCCCACAATCTGCTTGGGAGGTAATATCCCACCATGTTTTGAGATTGATAGTCATGATCATGTGAAGATTGAAACTATTGGAAGTGAGCAATTTCTACAAAAAATGGGCTTCTCCTTATCCAATTATGTCCAGGAAGAAATGGAATATAGCAAAGCAGTCTATGATGCCAAGCAAGACTATAACAAGGCATTGGTATTGAGACATGATGGTCGTGATGGTAATCTGAAATTTTTTGCTCAAACCCAAATATGTGAGGGAAAAGAGGATCACAATGATATAATATATGAGGTGAAACCTGAGGGGTTTGAAACTTTTTGTGATCCTTGAGTTGTTCTTCTAAAGGACTAATACCTAGGGTTTGTAGTGGACTACCCTAGGGTTTAATTCTTAGGAATTTCTCTTTCCTTTACTCTCCAAGAAATTGCATCTTTGACTCCATGTGCCCAAGGAAGCTAGATGACACTAGTCTATTTCTCTTGCTAGTGACCTTGAACCCTAGTTTTACCTCTCCTTTAGTGTTTTATGGTTAGATTAGGACTTACCCTTAACTTCCAACCTCTTCTTAGCTTGACGTCTAGGGTTTATAGGCATCTTTCACCCTTGAAATATTCCTTGACATCATTTATTGTATTGTTGTTGCAATTTTCAACTTGCTAGGGTTTGACATCTTAGAGGTTTTAAGCTTGTTTCATGCCAATAACATTTCATGAATAATTTGTTAGCTAAAGCCCTAGTTTAGCTTTAATTTTCATCCCTCTTTCATTACATGTTTATTCATTTTAAGGGTTGTTATATTTATGTTGTTATAACTTGGTAATTTGTTTAAGTATTCATCCTTGAATACAAGTTTTATGACAACTATAACTTTCTTATTGATTTGTAGTGCTTGGGGCATTTCCTTGGCTAGTTTTGACTTAGTTAATATCATTGATTGTTCAAGAAACATCATCCTTATAAATCTGAAAGTTGTTTCATTCAACCATCTTGCTATTGCCTTGGCAACCTTGATCTAAGTGGTGGTATAATTGAGTAACCAAGATAGCAGGCCGTAGAAGTGATTCAACATTTCTATAGGATTCCTTGAGGTTGCTAGGAAAGTCATCCTTGTGTTGGATTTCATCCTTCACTAAAACGAGGGAAGTAACTGCTAAGGTGATAGTGGAAAAGAACTTTCAATAATTACACTTGTCTTGCACCTTGTGATAGGCTTTACATAAGGCTGCTAAATTTTGTGATAACATTTTGGCATCATTGCCAAGGAGAATTGAGTCATTCTTCCTGAAAATCAGAAATATATGCTTCAACACTCTTTTGGTGAGCTTGCATTGAAGTCTTACTTAGATAGCTTACTTGGCGACTCCGTTGAGGGAAGAATCCCTCTTCCTTATGCACATATTGATGAGCCTTGTCTAGCAAGATCATCTAGTGACTTCATAGAAACCAAGTGTTGAAAACACTAATCAAAGACCTAATATAAGATTTGATAATCCTAGCATGGTCTATAACAAGAGACCTCCTCATAATTCCCTTGTAGTAAAGTCTTTAATCAACCAAAGACTTCCTTTATCTCTAATGGATTTACAACCATGGGTTACCCATGACTTTAAGCCTTTATATATGTTTGAAATCCAAGGGTACCCTCATGTTATGCCTAACAAGTCTGATAAATGGTTGCCCAAATTTCCTGGTAACAATGTCATCTTTGTTGAAGAGCATATAGATTCATTTTATGCATTTTTCAAAATCATGCACTTAATAATGATGATGAAGATGTAGTCACGAAACTCTTTGCTGCCTATCTAGTTAAAAATGCAAGAAAATGCTATAATAACCTTCCTGATAAGAGTATTAAAACCTACCAAGTGTTTCATGATATCTTTATGAAAAGATGGGGCACAAAGAAGGATGGTAGGTTGTTATTGGTATAATTTATTGAAATGAATTTGCAGGAAAATAAATATGTGTGAGGTTAAATGAGAAAAACCATTATGACAAGCCTTATGAGACTTGTAAAGAACCAATGGATTCCCATATGGATCCTCATCTTTCTCAAGACTTAGCCATCCTTCCCTTTGTGCAAGAAGATAGTATTGATGATGTTGATGACATAGTATTGCCAAAAGGAGAAGATTACAGAGAACAACTTACGAAGTATGAAGGCAAATATCCAGGGTCTTTTACAATTTTAAGTCAAGGTAATGAAGGAACCTTGCTTTTGTGTGAAGATGATCAAAAGAGTATTGCCTTGATTAAGTCTCGTCCTCTTGCTTTAGATTAAGGAAATAAAATTCAAGATGATAAAGGGATGGTTGACCTTAAAGTAAGAACAAAATATTTTCAAGTAGGAAGTTTAGTACTTATGTGGGACAAAAGAAAGCGAAAGCCAAATGTGCATAAGTAGTTTGATATTTTATGGTATGGCCCTTACAAGATTGAGAAGAAGTCTGGAGTTGGTTCCTTTTACTTGTCCACACTAATGGAAGGAGACTCCCATTATCCATCAATGGATCTCTTCTCAAACCCTATTATGTAGAAGGAACTTGACTTCTTAGGTTTACATTAGAGTAGGGTAGTATTAGGTCATGTTGTGTGCTTGCATCTTGATTGTACTTTTCTTTTTGTTGATGTTACTTTTGATTTATTGATGTAGTCATGTTAGTTGCTTGCATCTTGATTGTACTTTTATTTTTGTTGATGTTACTTTTGATTTATTGATGCATTCATGTTAACTTAGCTTATATATATATATATATATATTGATGAAAATGAAAAGATTTATTTTACACATTTTATTCCATATACTAGGGTGGATCATATCCCCTGCATATTTACATCGATGGTTTTATGTTAGAATGTAGCATGATTTTTTTTAGAGTGATGTAGGTTGCAGGTCTTGGTGTACCAAAGATGTTGAGGTTTGCATGCACTCTACAGTGAGCACATGTCCCCATGTTGGAGCAAGATGTTACCCCCTCTCACCTAGGGGTAACTAGAGGAGATCATTCTCCATGATCCACATTACAGATAGTGATCATAGATGATGATTAAGATTATCCACAAACAACAACCCCTCAAATGTTTCCCTCCTCATCATTGCTAATGTCATTCACTTTATCAGCTGGTTCATTTGATTATGGTGTTCCAATTTGTAATATACCAGATATAAAAAGTATGCAGAACATAAATAAAATGCTAGAAATGGCAGAATAACAACAATATAACCAAAATAATCACCACAATAACATTGAAATGATATAAGAATAACAACAGAAATAACACTTTGATATAAGAATAACAACAGATATAAGAATAACAACAAAAATTTGAGCCACCGTGGATGTTGTAAACGGGTGTTGAAGAGCGCAAAAATGAGCATACTTGGAAAGACGATCAACAACCACCATGATGACTGATTTATTTCCCGATTTGGGTAAGCCTGTAATAAAATCCATAGAGATGTCCTTCCAAATAGCAGGTGGAATTGGGAGTGGTTGTAGTGTGCCCGGAGATTTGACTGTTTATCCCTTGTTGCGTTGACACACATCACATTCAACGACAAAATTATGAATGTCCTATTTCATACCATCCCAGAAAAAAGAACGTTTGACACTGTCATAGGTTTTGGTGAACCCGGAGTGCCCCGCTGTCGGTGTAGCATGAAGTTCAGAAAGTACCATGGATTTAAGCTTTGATTGTTTACTTAAATACAAACGAACTTTGTATCGAAGCTCATCATGGAGCCAAGAGTACCCTGGGGGAGCTGGAGCACTGGACTGCAATTGTTGGATCAACTACAAACTTTTGGGATCTTGTAGCCATTCCTGGCGAACAGCTTGGAGCCAATATGGTACAATGAAGGAAAGATAAAAAAGGGATCCTTCATCTTCATATTTGTGGGAAAGTGCATCTGCAACCACATTTGCTTTGCCTTTCTTGTAAATGATCTCATAATCATAGCCAAATATCTTAGTTACCCATTTTTGTTGGTCCGGGGAGGAAATGCGTTGTTCCAAAAAATACTTGAGGCTTTGATGGTCTGTCTTAATTTGGAAGTGTTTCCCCAATAGATAAGGGCGCCACAAATCAATGACATGCAGAATAGCCAACATTTCCTTTTCATAGATAGATTTGCCCAGATTTCTTTAAGATAGTTGCTTGCTGGTAAAGGCCGAAGGCCGACCCTCTTGCATAAGGACAACACCAAATCCTTTCCCTGAAGCATCACATTCCAAGACAAAGGTCTTTGTGAAATTAGGAAGGGCTAGGACTGGAGTGGTGCACATGGCCATCTTCAAGGTTTGAACAACTTGAGCAACAACTAGAGTCCAGGTGAAAGAGTTCTTTTTTAGGAGAGCAGTGAGAGGTGTTGTAATCTTTCTGTAATTCTTAACAAACTTGCGATAATAACCTGTTAAGCCCAGAAATCCACGCAAGATTTTGAGAGTCTTTGGGTGAGGCCAATCTTTCATAGCTTCAATCTTTTTTAGGATCCACCCTGATGTCGTCCTTGCCAACCAGATGACCCAATTACTCTACTTCTAAGGCGCCAAAAGCACATTTAGACTATTTCAGGAAAAGTTGGTGCTGAGAGAGTAGATGGAGAACTTGGTCCACATGAGCAAGATGTTATGTCTAGGTCTTGCTATAGATGAGGATATCATCAAAGAAAACTAAGACAAAATGACGGAGAAAAGGATGGAAGACATGATTCATGAGGCTTTGGAAGGTGGAGGGGGTATTACACAAGCCAAAGGGCATGACCAAAAACTCATAGTGGCCCTCATGAGTTCTAAAGGTAGTCCTGGGAATGTATGCCTCTTTCATACGTATCTAATGGTAGCCCGAACGAAGATCAAGTTTAGTAAAGAATTGGGTGCCATTCAGTTCATCCAGGAGGTCATCAATGATAGGAATGGGAAATTTGTCTTTAATGGTAAGTTTGTTGAGGGCACGGAAGTCAGGACACATTCGCCCAGAACCTTCTTTCTTCAGAACCATGACCACAGGAGAAGAGTAGGGGCTCGTACTATGGCGGATAACGCCTGCATTAAGGAGTTCCTGGACCATTTTCTCAATTTCATTTTTTTGGGAAAAGGGGTGACGATACAGACGAATATTGGGAGGAAGGCTTCCGGGTACAAGGGGAATGGAATGATCATGAACACCACGTGAAGGAGGGAGTCCCTGGGGAGTGAAAAATACCACTTGATGTTTAGAAAGGATGGCTTGGAGGTCTTGCATCATCGAGGGTGTTTTTGTTGCTTGGATGGCATGGAGTTGAGAAATAACACTAGAATGAGCCTTTTTGAGCAGCTTTTCCATGCGATGATAACTAATGATCTCAGGTGAACCAGTTGTGATGCCTTGGAACTTATATTGGTGCCTCTCCTGGTTAAATTCAATGGTTAATTCCTTAAAATCCATGAGAATGGGACCCAAAGTCCTTAGCCAGTCTGCACCCAACACAATGTCACAACCACCCATGTCGATAGAAAACATATGATATTTCAGGTGGTAGTCACCAATTTGGAGACGCACGTTGTCACAACGCCCTCCACATTTCATGGAGCCACCATTGGCAATCATGATTTGGAAATTATTAACGGCATGGATGTAGCAATGAGTTTCTTGGGCAATGCGGTGATGAATAAAATTATGGGTGCTTCCACTATCAACCAGAATGATGACCTTCCGATGCTTGATGTAACTGATTAGCTTGAGGGTTTGGGGAGCAGAGAAGCCAGTGAGAGCATTGAGGGAAATGATCGGTTCTACTTCGGGAGGGTCGGAGGGAGGGGTTATGTCGGGGGTTTCAGGTGACTCAGACATAAGGGGAGTTTCAATATCCTCTTCCAAAATATCCTTGGAAATGGCCATAAATAGATTTTGTTCCTTACA
The DNA here is from genome assembly GCA_009831015.1 of Picea engelmannii. NCBI lineage: Eukaryota > Viridiplantae > Streptophyta > Pinopsida > Pinales > Pinaceae > Picea > Picea engelmannii. The sequence continues at coordinate 85,704 of ML821485.1, forward strand.
CTTGTGGCCTGAGAAATATTTGTCATCACAATTATAATAAAGGCCTTTGAGTTGGCGTTCATCCATTTCAGCCCTAGTCAATTTTTGGATCTTTAGTGGAGCGGGGGGAGTAGTGGAATTTACTGGTTTAGGGCGAGGGATAAAGGAGGGTTTTCGGTTTTGAGAAGATACAACCTATTGTTCTTCTTTAGATATTTTAGTAGCCTCCACCCAAGTCTGAGGTCGAGCCATGAGAACATGGGCCCGAATATCATCCTTGAGGCCACTGATAAAACATTCTCAGAAAAAGGCATCAGACGTGCCCTCTGTCCGAAAAGCCCGGCGCTCAAAGGGAGCTATAAAGTCTTCCACTATTCCCGATTGTTTCAACTTTGTCAAATGACCCAAATGGTTGGTGTCAGTGTCAAAGCGTTCATAAAGCTCTGCCAAAAAGTGTGTCCAAGCAATATACCCTTGACGAGAAGTTTCTCTCCATTGCCAACATTCTTGATCTAGATGGAGAACACCATACCGGAGTTTGGCCAAGTCATCTGTAATGCCGTATAGAGAGAAATAATGTTCCATTTGGGTTACCCAACCAGTGGGGTCCGAGCCATCAAATTTGGTCACATCCACCTGCGAAAGGCGTAGGTCAGGTTGAAAGTGATGGTTCTGAAAGTTATGGGAATGAGAGGAATGGTCACTTCAATATGTGGAGGTGAGGAAGAGGAAGGATTATCTGTAGGGATATGCAGTTTGGGGCAGAGTGTCGAAAAGACAGATTCAAGCTGGGTGGTGAGGTCTTGTTTGATTTCCTCCATTGAGGACTGCATGGTTGTATTAATGGTGAGAAGATTGGCACTGAGTTGTTTCACTTCTTGTGGGGTCTCGACGAGGCTAGATTGCAAGGTGTTGAAGCGAGCTTCCAAGTCTTGGCTACGGGTGTGGGTCATGAGAATGGGGGAACTGAAAAGGGGCGAGCGAGGTAAAAAAAATTGCCGAAAAATGATATGGATGAATGTGATAAAGGAGAAGATATGAATCCAATGGAATAGGTCTCAAATAATGGTGAAAAAATTTCCAGACTCCGGTCTGAAGAATAATCTAGAGAGGAAATGCCTAAATGCTTAACCAGAAAGAAATGTGTATTTACTTGGCAACCCGAACATAGTTGCACGACAATAGATCTTGTCTGTTTTAATTTGTTTATGTTTCTATCCCCAAGGGTTAGGTATTCAAGGGTTCTATAGACAAGGGTTTTCCCTGTGCTATAGATCTATGATATACGTGCGAGGTCCAACAGTAGTACTCGGCCCAATATCTCAGGGCACTAACTAAGGAGGATAGACCGGACCCTTAGTCGTACTACCCGACTACCCAAGTACTAGAGATTATCTTCCCGAGTGTTGTTCTCGGTGGCACTATAGCAGTCAGGCGGTTGATCGGTTTATCTAAAGAGGGCTTTAGGAAATCTAGGTCGATCCATACACAGGTGTTGTCTGATGCGCTACCACTCGAAGGGGTACCAACAGGGATTACAAGGGTGGCCAACAGATGTGCGCTTAAGAACCACTTGTATTTCCTACGTGTATGAATCCCTCAACCGTGGGTTTATGCGCGTAACGACATATCTTTGTGGCTTAAAGACATTGGAATACGTCTCTACCCTGAAAAAAAAATTACCCACAATTTCTGCCAAGGAAAGTGAACTGATACCACTTGTAATATACCAGATATAAAAAGTATGTAGAACAGAAATAAAATGCTAGAAATGGCAGAATAACAACAATATAACCAGAATAATCACCACAATAACACTGAAATGATATAAGAATAACAACAGAAATAACACTTTGATTCTGAGAGCAATGTTCACAAGCCTCTTCGAGAGGGCAACCTCCAGTCTAGCAGAGCTCTATTATAATAATCTCCAAGCTAGGGTTCTCATACCGTCAACTCCTGTTTATACCAAATATGTCTATCAAAAGAAGCATCTAGAGGAAGATCCTTCTAGAAGCGAAAGCTTCTATTAGGTCTTCTTATATTCGACTTATTCTAATTTATTGCAATGCCTTATTAATATTGACCTTTATTACATCCGAATATATTGTTCTACCTATGTGCAGGTTAGGACCCTAACACAATGCACATGAGGTACATTAGTCCTTATTTCATACAAAGCGTTACATTTAATGCATTACGCATTTATGTGAGGATCATGGGTTCAAGTGAGATAATTGATCATGATGCTTGGAAGTTATGATTTTTTCCTTGTTTCACCTTGGTGGCCATCATATATGTCTTAGTCAAGTGTTGTCACTCTTAGGGAGCAAGCATACTATTGAGAGGATTTGATAGGGGCAACATACCACTCCCTTCCATACTTAACACATTCATCCATATTCCTCTGTTGTCTTATCTTCTGGAAGTGGTTGTTACATGTATCCCAAAAAGGTCTGTACCTTCATCCTCCTATGAGAAGAAGGAGCTTGAATGCTCGAGGTTGATGTAACTGGTAAAATAATGGAAAATGAAATGGGATGACTAGTGATAAATAGAAAACAAAATATTATATTGAGATCTACCCCCTCTCTATGAGACCATTACCCCAAGTCCTAATGCACTGAATGCATATCAAATTAAAAGGACTTAATTGAATCCTAGTAAAAATAAACGCATAAACCTAAAAAGGGTCTTGCAAAGAAATAAATGAATATCAAAAGGAAATAATATGGGTTTGGAAATAAACAATGCCGAGGAAAGGGTAATACAATGCACCAAGCACTCCCTTTACAAAGGCACTCATGGAGATGAACCTCGCACATGGCCTTGCATGTCAATGACACCAAGACCATGAAGTAAACCCCATGCCATATCATTCCATTATACTTACACTTTGATGGGTTTCTCGGGACCTACTCCTCTACTTGGGTACTGGCACACCTAATAGGGTCTTGTGATGGTCCTCCCATACCTAAACTTGACAAATTCCATAAAGTCTTAATCTAGTGTGAAGTTTGAAGAAGATACCTAATGTGATTTGCTTACGTGGATTTTTTATTAAATTATGACTCTAATGGCTCTTGTATCCATAATAGTTGGTCTTACATGATTCTATAACCCCTTGCTTAATGATGATGCAACCCTGGAGATGGCCATATGGAGGACATTTTGGTGCTTCTAACTTGGACATTTCACACCATATGGAGGACATTTTGGTGCTTCTAACTTGGACATTGCACACCATATGGAGGACGTTGGCCTCCCTGATAATGACCGTTGGGTCACATGATGATTTGTCTTTCCCTATCACACCTTTCGACACCTCCTGGACCTAGGATGCTACATTGATGAGCTAGGACATTGCATATACAACTGGACATGCCACTTAGATCCCCTGATAACTTCATTCACCCTTTGAGGACATTATGCCTTGGATTGATGATGTGGCACAAGATGATGATAGTAGACCTGTTTGGAGAGGTGATGGAGCCTGCCTCCTTGATGATGTTGTCATTTTCACCTTGGAAATTGCATGATTAGAGGATGATGTCATGCTTGGGATCATTTGATGCTTGCTTGAGCCAATCTAGCATTATGATGATGAGTTGGCACCTTGTTGATGATGAGATGTGAACCTATTGATGAGAGGACATGGCCTATGATGATGCTTTGCACCTTTTGGAGATGGATGTGAATTTTGGAGCCTTTGTACTGCTTGAGGAGATGGTGTCGCCCTCTTTTGGCACTTTACAATCACACACTTGGACTTTTAGAAGGACGTTTTAATGTTTTAGCTTTGTATTTTCATTTTGGAGGCACTTTTGGGGGGTCGACCTAAGACCTATCCACCTTATACCATGGATTTACATGTTTTAGGGGATTCTTAGGAGGATATAGTGCTTGGTTACGTCATATCATAGAGGGAGCGCTCCATTTTGTAAATCATAACACATCTTGTGGAGAATAATCACTACACTTGTCTTCTTTCTCTCTTTTTTGATATGGATGACTTATGCACCTTGTTTTGGAGATCATCTCGTGGATGCATTTTCAAGTTTTGTGGATGATTTCATAGTTAGGGTTTCATGGATACTCATTGATTTACATAGTAAGTGATCTTTCTAAGTCTTTGATGGTATATTTCTTGATGTATTAAGTGCATGTCTTATCCAAATGGTGATAATTGCATGCTATCTTGTATTTTCTTGAATAAACCTTGTCTTGAAACCCTAGGAAGGTTTGTAGTTGACTACCTTCCCTTGTAAATCATTTATTGAATCTTGTTTAAGGACATACAGATAATTATAGGGTTTGTAGTGGACTACCCTAGTATTATTCTTGTAGGTTAAAGTTCTAAGGTTTGTAGTGGACTACTCTAGGGTTTTAACCAAGATCCATCTTGGTGTCTTGTTAAAGGTTTCTAAAAGATATAGAATGACCTCTTAGGGTTTGTAGTGGACTACCTTGAGTTTCTCTTCTAAAGGATTAATACCTAGGGTTTCTAGTGGACTACCCTAGGGTTTAGTTCTTATGTATTTCTCTTGCCTCTACTCTCCAAGAAAATGCATCTTTGACTCAATATGCCCAAGGAAGGTAGATGACAGTAGTCTATTTCTCTTGCAAGTGACATTGAACCCTAGTTTTACCTCTCCTTTGATGTTTTATGGTTAGATTAGGACTTACCCTCAACTTCCAACCTCTTCTTAGCTTGACATCTAGGGTTTGTAGGCATCTTTCACCCTTGGAATCTTTCTTAACATCATTTATTGTATTGTTGTTGCAATTTTTCAACTTGTCATGGTTTGACATATTGGAGGTTTTAAGCTTGTTTCATGCCAAAAACATTTCAACAAGCATTTGTTAGCTAAAACACTAGTTTAGCTTGAATTTTTAGCCCTCCTTCATTACATGTCTATTGGTTTTAAGGACTATTATATTTCTTCTATTATAACTTGGTAATTTGTTGAAGTGTTGTAGGGGCTAGTCATCCACGCCGACTAGACCCGCCAGTCGACTGCAGTAGTCAGTTAGGAAGTTGAGGATCTACTGGAAACCTTCTCGTACTTTTCCCTAGACTACAACATGAAGTAATCATACTTGAATACAAGTTTTATGACAACCATAACTTTCTTGTTGATTTGTAGTGTTTGGGGCGTTTCCTTGACTAGTTTTGACTTAGTTAATATCATTGATTATACATGAAACTTCATCCTTGCAAATCTATAAGCTATTTCATTGAACCACCTTGTTATTGCCTTGACAACCTTGATCTAAGTGGTGGTATAGTTGAGTAACCAAGATAGGAGTCCATATAATTGATTCAATCTTGCTATAGGATTCCTTGAGGTTGTTGAGGAAGCCTCCCTTGTGTTGGATTTCATTCTCCACTAAAACGAGGGAAGTAATTGCTAAGGTGACAGTGGAAAAGTACTTACAATAGTTAGACTTGTCTTGCACCTTGTGATAGGCTTTGCACAAGGCTGCTAGATCTTGTGATAATAAGACATTCCTTACATTTCATGGAGGTGTCATGAGGTAAACAACTTTTCTTATTTTTTTGAATAGTCTTATTATAAACACAATTTTTATATTAATATGGTTTTATATAGTTAATATATAATTAATGATTAAATTATTTTTTATCATTTATGTGATTTTTTGTTATTATTTTAATGAGTTATTATACTTTATAGTTATTTTTCAAAGGAAAAAATTTGTAACTCCTTTGCTTCAAGAAGAAAAGGTGAAATTACAGTCAACATGTATCCCAGGAGGACAGTAAACCAAAAGGGAGTTGAAATTAGCTCAATCAAGACAACTAAAACAACAAAAGTACAAACAATGAAGACAAAGACCCACAAAAACCAAACCAACCAAAGAGAACCTCAAGTGCCACCTAGAAGCCTTCAACCTTAGGAAGTTGTCAAAGGGTCAACCCTAAGAAATATTGCCATCATTGATACCAAAAGAAACATCTCAAAAGGAACCCATGTAGCATAACTCACATAGGGGCGAGTGACTTAAGAGCCATAAAGTATTCAATAAAAGAAAAAGCTTCCAAAACTGGAAAAACCTAGCCAGAACCCACTAGAGACTAGGTACACAGAGGACCAAAGGGAAGAAACCTTGGAATCCCTACCAAAAGTGTCGAGGACAAGTGGGATAGAAACAACCCACATCCACTTACCTAACAGATAGTTCCAAAATGCGAGGGCTCAAAGAATTTCCCCATTGGGGGAAAGAACAAACACTAAACAAGAATCTAGTGTAGACCCACTAGCCACCACCATAAAACAAAACTATCACCAATGGCAAGCCCTTGCGAATGAAGGAGAATAAAAGGAAAACCCCAAATTTGCATATAGTTATAGGGACACCCAACACTTGCACCTAAGCCCAAGAAACAAGGATAGCAACAACTCCATTACCGTAGCAATAAAGAACCTCCTAGTGGAACCACATGCAACCCAAAAACTAGTCTCTGAAAGTAGGAATGCTGACATGTAATTGCTATAAACTCCAACAAAGATGAAATCAATACGTGAGCATGGTTAAGCAATAATAAATAGGGACACTAAAAGACCTATAGGTAGAATGAGAATCACAACTAGATTAAACCCTAACTGGCATCCTCGTACACGAATTGCCCCAGTTTCAACCGTGCATTTATGAAAATGTTTAATAAAATTTCAATAATAATTTATTCTTTTTATTTTGGAAATTTCAATAATATTTAATTTATTAAAGATATGTTAATTTCACTATTTTACAACACAAAATTTTATTAAACAATTTGTTCATATAAATTTATAATATATTTACAATAATGTATGATTTAGGACAATAATGTAATATTATATACAATTTGCAATATTTCAATATGCCACATTCCAGTGAATATAAACATGAATGTAATATGTCACAAAATGTAACATGTAATATTATATGAATTATTGTAATAGTTTAAGTTAACAATTTTACAATAAATAATCTTAAAATTAAGGATACTTTATCATATTTACTTATCTTTATGTAAGTTAGCTTCCACCTATTGAAAATACGAGTATCATTGGGTATTTGTTTATGATGAAAATATAATTTAATTATGGCCATTACTAGTAATAAAACAAGAGAATGATTTAGAGATCATCATTTTGTGCTTAACTAAGGGGACTAGAATTGTGGAGCTCATTTTGTACCCTATCATGGAAGCCTAACTGTACTACTGAGTGTTAAGTTTTTTTTTCTCCAAGGGTTAATTTTCCAAACTCAATGAAACATAAAAAAAAAAGGAGACCTTAACCAAATTGATACATGTAATGGAGTTTTGCATGGAAATCTAAAAACACCAAACTCATCATACCAAGGAAACTCCATGCAACATAAATTAGGTGACAGCTAGTTGCAAAAACAACTTCTCCTAACCTCGGCCAAACCAGTGGATGCCCATATGTGCCGATGCAAGTCCAGAGGAGTCCATAAAAGTCTAAGAGGCGAAGAAACACTAAGAGCATAATAAATATATTTGTTTAAGAAGCAATAAGATCATAAAAACATAGTACAATTGTTTAAGAAGCAAACAGTTAGAGGCCATGGGATGGGCTCTAGTTTAGGAGGAGGAGATCCAAGATTTTGTGCCCAATGCTCACCAAGGGTTACCTTAGCATTCAATGACAACTTCTTCCAAGCATCTTAAATAACATTGTGGCCATCATGAATATAGTAAGGTACAACCTTGGGATATGTCCAAGGCCTATCCAATAAGGATTTGCTATAGCGAAAAATTCCATGGTAGTATTGAGATCTGACCAAGGCCTTTTTAACAAAAATATATCACTAGTGAAATGTTGAACTATAATGCTCCAATATAATTCAATGTAATACAATCACACCATATACATGGTTTAAGTTGTTAAATCTAATAGTTTTTTTTTTCCACAAAAAATTTCACATTATATTTATATTGAAATATAATTTGTTCACATATCAAACAATTACATCAGAAGTTCCTTTGGATTTCATGGATTGTTCCCATCAAAAACTACAATGAGAGTTCTATATCCTCTGCAATAACTTCGTCATCTCTTATGTTTACCAAAATTACATTGACATGTAGAAAACAATATAGTACCCGATCATAATACTACACAAAATGTCTCCGAAAAAAAAAACATTTTATAAACTCTGGGAGCATCCCCTATAGACTTCTAATATAGATTTAAAAACATAGTTGGGCCCTCATGGCTCCCTTCCCATAGATAGTAAGCAATGATCCCAGGTTTCTTTTGAAGAGCCTGTTTTGATAAACTATCGGCCTCTTGATTTTCTTATCTGAAAACATGGGAAAAGGATATAGTCCTGAAGAGCTTGATGAGATCAGATATCCTATCCTTCTATCAGTCTAAAGTAACAACCTGTAATGCGCCTTTTCTCTTTAGCCAATCAATGACTATTTTTGAATCTCCAAGGAAAAGTATATATGTGATTGAAAGCCGAGATGCCAAGGTTAGTAAAGCCCATACCCCCATAAGCTCAACTCTTGTATTTGTTCCATGAACACAATTTAAGGTCCATTTATAAGCTGAAAGTTCATTGATCTTTATTACCCCGCTTGCCCCACTTTGATCACCATTTTGTTGTGCTGCCCCATCAAACCTCCCAATAATTCTTTGTTCAAGTATAGTAACGACTAAAGCTCTTGTGATTTGTTCTTTTACCTTTTTTCTGGATCCGCCCACCGCTCCTAAAGATTTGCACACCACCTTCTGAATGGAAGGATTTTCTGACTCAAAGATGGCGTAGTTTCTTTCTATCGAGATGTACCAACAAATAAAGACTAGCAAGGTAGGATAAGATAGATTTTGAGCATTCCAGTTTTCAAAGCACTCAACAACTAAAGGAAAATTCCACCCTGAAGAGAGAGATTGAGCATCTTTAATTCTATCCCAGACTGTATTAGTGAATGGGAAATTAACAAACAAATGATTTGCAGTCTCCCAGTTGCTTTTACAAATGTGGCAAAACCCTGTCCCTATATGTCCTTTGATTTGTAAGTTTTCCCATGTGAGAATTTTATTTTCTACAACCAACCAGACAAAGAGTTTAATTTTTTGTGGACAGTCCCATAACCACAATTTTTTCCTCCAACCTCCAATTGTTTTATTCCACAGTTTTGTAGCTATGGCATTATAAACGTTTTTAATTGTAAGATGTCCAAAATTGTCACCACCTGTCCACTTTAACTCATCTGGTCTATCTAAAAGTTGTACCTCTGAACCAATCAAGGCTCTTCTGAACTTCTCCCATTCTAAAGCTAAGTCACCAGCTAGGCCAAAATATTCACTGTCTAACCAAATCGAGCAGATCGTGCCAGGGTGAAGATTTCGACTATCTTGATAAAGGTAATATACATTTTTTTGATTGAGTGATACTACTAGATCTTCAGACAAAATAGAATATTTTCCCATTCCCAAAATCAAATCCTTCCCTAGAATAATGGAGTGTCTAGATACCGGACTCCAGGCTAACCCGTGTAAACCAAGATGTAAATATTTAAGAATATTTCTCCAAGTCTGGGATCCCCATGCCATTGTAGTCGTAGTCGATCTCAGCCACCTCATCATTGTCTCATGTGGGAGGTACTTATCCTTTATGATCCGATGCCAAATGCCATTCTTCATCAGGACCCTCAATAGTGTATTTGTCGTCAAATCTCTGTAGAAGCTGAAGATGTTTCTCAGTCCCCAACCACTAAATTTTTTTGGCCTCGCTAAAGTCTCCCATCTGCACAAGTGATAGCTTTGCTTCTGCTTGCATCCTGACCATAAGAAAGAGAAAACCAATTGGCGGATCCGATTAAGAACTGATGACGGAATATGAGCCAACGCCATCTAATAGACTGGCAGGCTCTCTAGAACTGCTTTTATAAGCATGTAGCGACCTCCGAGGGGTATCCAACGATTGCACCAATGATTTATTCTCTTCTCAAATTTTGAAATGTGCCAATGCCAATCCTCCACCTTGTACCTGTCAGGTTTTAAGAAGTAACCCAAATATTTGAACCCTTCCGATAGATCATTAAAGTTGTAATGGAAAAAATCTTTTAAGTATTCCAGAGTGTCCTGTTGAACTCCAAAGTGGAGAAATGTGGATTTTTTTACATTAATCATCAGACCCGATGCACCACAAAAATCATCCATTGATCCGGATTATTTTCGGCACGAAATGAGAGCGGAGATATAATAAAGAAATGCACATAGATATTGCAGATATTCAATAATATAACAGAAATGTATCAGAGATGCAACCATAAACATAGATATACAGTAATACACGATTTCTATTAATCAGAGAAATGTACAGATACTGTAAAAATACAGAATGAAAGACTCGCTAGAATGGTGGCAGCTTATCTCTGAGAAGAGATGTGACGGCTACTCGCATTCGCAAGAAGATGATTACAATGAGGCTTTGAAGGCCCTTTTACAATAAACAGGAATTCCAAAAGTCCTAGACATCCAAAAAACTAACCCTAGGAGATGAAGCGCCAAAAGTCATGTGGGCCCCGTTTGAGTAAGTGAGTACATCAACTTCCCGGGGTCGTAACTTTTGCATACGATCTCCGTTTTAGGCGTGTGATAGCTCGTTGGAAAGGTATTGTCGAGGAGATTCATTTTGGGGGCTCAATCATACCTTTGGATATCATTGGGAACCTCGATCTCGAAAAACCTTCATTTGGACCCTCAAAATGGCCCCAGAAGTTAAAACCTGCTAAAAATAGTAAATTGCCAAAATTGTCAGAAAACAGTTTTGAGCCAGTCGAAAAAGGTGGGTGGCCACCGATATCCACCTAGATCAATCCTGCCTCCTTAGGAAGCAATGGTCTCCATTGCATTGAGTTCCCGGGGGAGAGGGAAAAGCGTTTGCTGGATCTGCATCTGGGTGAGTTGCTTGTATTGCTGGAGACGTCGCGCTGCTTGGTTTGTGGAAGTCTGTCATGAACCTGTTGAAGTTGAGGCTGTTCAACAAGTCGAGCTACATGAGAGGAAGGTGTGCAGAAGGAATTTTTGTGCTTTGTTGCAACCTTGTCGACCTACTTCTGTTGGATAGAAGGTGCAGGGGGCGAAACCGTAGTGGTTGCAATGTCCTTCTGTCCCCCTTTCGAACAGATTGTGAAGAAGATGAATTTTGCAGTATCAGATACTACCTTGCAGCATTTTTTTGGTGGAACAATAGTTGGAACTACCTCTGGTATTCTGTAGAGATGACCCCCCAAAGTAACAATGACACTACAGGGTCGAGACTCATAAACAGCATGGTGCTTCCACATATATGGTTGGCCCAAGAGAACATCACAGACATTCATTGGGACAACATCACATAATACCTTGTCCTTGAAGGGATGGATGTCATATGACAATCGACATTGCTGGTTGACACGAAGATCTCGTCCTTGGCAAAGCCACCCGATGTTGTATGTTTGCGGGTGTGGTGTTGTCGACAATCCCAACTGTTTGACGACCTCTGTTGAGATGAGGTTCTTCTGGCTTCCGCTATCAACAATAAAATGCAGCAGGGTCCCCTTCACCCACATCTGTGAATGAAAAAGGCGCTCCCCCTCTTCAGGATCTGTTGGTTCTTCTGGTTGAATTGCTGCGGTCGCAACAATAGCAGTGGGGTCTGCGTCGATGATCTATCTTTTACCATTATTTTCAGAATCAGATTCTAAATCAAGGTTTGGCTCCTTGTCTTTGATCTCGGCCACCAATGACTGTTTTGAGCGACATTCATCGGTGTTGTGCCAAGGGCTTTTGTGGAACTCGCACCATTTTCCGGTGTCCTTCTTTGTGTTCCCGTGACCCTTCTTTTCCTGTGTCTTGGACTGGTTTTCGGTAGACTCTTTGTTCGGGCTGTCTTTGTCATACTTTGGTTGTTGCGGATTTGTAGACCTGAATTCCCGTTTGTTCTGGTGCTTAAATTTCTGCTCAATTTTAACAACATATCGATAAGCAGCACCGAGTGATGAGATGTCCAGAAAATCCATTTCAGTTTGGATGTATCTGTTTAGAGCCCCACGGTATTTCAGAACCAAATGTTGCTCGGAGTCTTTGATACCCAGCTTGGTGCACAAGGTATGGAAGGTATTGGTGAACTCTGAAACTGCTTGGCCCCTCTCTTGCCGCAGTGTGGTCCATCTCATGTACTGGTCCTCATAGTTTCCAACAGGGTAATATTGTTCCTTTACCGCATCCACAAAAAAATCCCAAGTGGGATCGACCCCATATATTCCATACTCCTCTGTGGAACTTTGCTCCGAGTAAGTTTCCCACCAATGTTTGACATGAGGGAGAGCTTTAAGGAGTGCGAAGGTTATCTTTTCTTTGTCGGAAAAATTGTGAACAGAGAAATAACCTTCTAGCAGAGTTATCCATTTTTCTAGGGCTTCTGCATCTATCTATCCTTCAAATACAGGAATATAAAAATTAACTTATACCTTGAAAGGCGAGGTGCCTTCAAAGTGGCTGCTTGATGAAGATGCGCCTGATGCTATTGGTAAGCGTTTAAGGATGTGGGCAAAATTCTCCATCATTTCGTCCCTCTGTCGCGTGAGAGCTTGCTCAAGCAACAGATTGATAGGATCGTCTGCTCCATCGTTTTTCTTTTCTTCTGCCATTGAGGGTTTCTTAGGTGTGCGAGAGCGATTGTCCTCGAAAGAGACAAGCTCGAGACCCAACTTGCTATACTCGGACCTCGTCGGGGACATGCACTGAAAAACGATCAAGAGCAGCCTACTCTGATACCACTGATCCAGATTATTTTCAGCACGAAATGAGAGCGGAGATATAATAAATAAATGCACAAAGATATTGAAGATATTCAATAATATAACAGAAATGTATCAGAGATGCAACCATAAACATAGATATACAGTAATACACGATTTCTATTAATCAGAGAAATGTACAGAGACTGTAAAAATACATAATGAAAGACTCGCTAGAATGGTGGCAGCTTATCTCTGAGAAGAGATGTGACGGCTACTCGCATTCACAAGAAGATGATTACAATGAGGCTTTGAAGGCCCTTTTACAATAAACGGGAATGCCAAAAGTCCTAGACATCCAAAAACCTAACCCTAGGAGATGAAGCGCCAAAAGTCATGTGGGCCCCGTTTGGGTAAGTGAGTACATCAACTTCCGGGATCGTAACTTTTGCATACGATCTCTGTTTTAGGCGTGTGATAGCTCGTTGGAAAGGTATTTTCGAGGAGATTCATTTTGGGGGCTCAATCATGCCTTTGGCCATCATTGAGAACCTCTATCCCGAAAAACCTTCATTTGGATCCTCAAAATGGCCCCGGAAGTTAAAACCTGCTAAAAATAGTAAATTGCCAAAATTGCCAGAAAACAGTTTTGAGCAAGTCAGAAAAGGTGGGTGGCCACCGATATCCACCTAGATCAATCCTCCCTCCTTAGGAAGCAATGGTCTCCATTGCGTTGAGTTCCCGGGGGAGAGGGAAAAGCGTTTGCTGGATCTGCATTTGGGTGAGCTGCTTGTATTGCTGGAGACGTCGCGCTGCTTGGTTTGTGGAAGTCTGTCATGAACCTGTTGAAGTTGAGGTTGTTCAACAAGTCGAGCTACATGAGAGGAAGGTGTGCAGAAGGAATTTTTGTGCTTTGTTGCAACCTTGTCGACCTGCTTCTGTTGGATAGAAGGTGCATGGGGCGAAACCATAGTGGTTGCAATGTCCTTCTGTCCCCCTTTGGAACAGATTGTGAAGAAGCTGAATTTTGCAGTATGAGATACTACCTTGTGGCATTTTTTTGGTGGAACAATAGTTGGAACTACCTCTGGTATTCTGTAGAGACGACCCCCCAAAGTAACAATGAAACTACGGGGTCGAGACTCATAAACAACATGGTGCTTCCAAATCTATGGTTGGCCCAAGAGAACATCACAGACATCCAGTGGGGCAACATCACATAATACCTCGTCCTTGAAGGGATGGATGCCATATGACAATCGACATTGATGGTTGACACAAAGATCTCGTCCTTGGCAAAGCCACCCGATGTTGTATGGCTGCGGGTGTGGTGTTGTCGACAATCCCAACTGTTTGACGACCTCTGTTGAGATGAGGTTCTTCTGACTTCCGCTATCAACAATAAAATGC
>ML821485.1:103287-126223 GCA_009831015.1 Picea engelmannii
GAAACTGCTTGGCCCCTCTCTTGCCGCAGTGTGGTCCATCTCATGTACTGGTCCTCATAGTTTCCAACAGGGTAATACTGTTCCTTTACCGCATCCACAAAAAAATCCCAAGTGGGATCAACCCCATATATTCCAGACTCCTCTGTGGAACTTTGCTCCCAGTAAGTTTCGCACCAATGTTTGACATGAGGGAGAGCTTTAAGGAGTGCGAAGGTTATCTTTTCTTTGTCGGAAAAATTGTGAACAGAGAAATAACCTTCTAGCAGAGTTAACCATTTTTCTAGGGCTTCTGCATCTATCTGTTCTTCAAATACAGGAATATCAAAATTAACTTGTACCTTGAAAGGCAAGGTGCCTTCAAAGTGGCTGCTTGATGAAGATGCACCTGATGCTATCGGTAGGCGTTTAAGGATGTGGGCAAAATTCTCCATCATTTCGTCCCTCTGTCGCGTGAGAGCTTGCTCAAGCAACAGATTGATAGGATCGTCTGCTCCATCATTTTTCTTTTCTTCTGCCATTGAGGGTTTCTTGGGTGTGCGAGAGAGATTGTCCTTGAGAGAGACAAGCTCGAGACCCAACTTGCTATACTCGGACCTCGTCGGGGACATGCACTGAAAAATGATCAAGAGCAGCTTGCTCTGATACCACTGATCCAGATTATTTTCGGCACAAAATGACAGCAGAGATATAATAAAGAAATGCACAGAGATATTGCAGATATTCAATAATATAACAGAAATGTATCAGAGATGCAACCATAAACATAGATATACAGTAATACACGATTTCTATTAATCAGAGAAATGTACAGAGACTGTAAAAATACATAATGAAAGACTCGCTAGAATGGTGGCAGCTTATCTCTGAGAAGAGATGTGACGGCTACTCGCATTCGCAAGAAGATGATTACAATGAGGCTTTGAAGGCCCTTTTACAATAAACGGGAATTCCAAAAGTCCTAGACATCCAAAAACCTAACCCTAGGAGATGAAGCGCCAAAAGTCATGTGGGCCCCGTTTGAGTAAGTGAGTACATCAACTTCCCGGGGTCGTAACTTTTGCATACGATCTCTGTTTTAGGCGTGTGATAGCTCGTTGGAAAGGTATTGTCGAGGAGATTCATTTTGGGGGCTCAATCATGCCATCGGCTATCATTGAGAACATCGATATCGAAAATCCTTCATTTAGACCCTCAAAATGGCCCCGGAAGTTAAAACCTGCTAAAAATAGTAAATTTCCAAAATTGCCAGAAAACAGTTTTGAGCCAGTCGGAAAAGGTGGGTGGCCACCGATATCCACCTGGATCATCCATAATTCTATTAATCTACTGCCAGTCTTCTATTGATGCTTTTGTTATAATGAGAACATCATCCACGAATAGAAGGTGCAAGATCTTTTTTAATCTTGAAACCTTTATCCTGGTCAGTTTTCCATCAGCCTGACCTTTTTATAAAGAAAGTCTAAGGCCTTCCATCACAAGAATGAACATAAGGGGCGATAGTGGGCAACCCTATCTTAATCCTCTACCACGCTGGAAGAACTTTGTCAACTCTCCATTGATCAGGATGGCATAGGCTGCAAAGGGAACACAACCCATGATCCAATTTGTAGTAGGAAGACCAAAACCACATTGGAGAAGTGTTAAATGAAGAAAATCCCAATTTATACAATCATATGCCTTCTTTAAATCTAGTTTCAGAATGATGGCTTGCATTTTTTTTACCTTAATACTGTGTAGACACTCCTCGGCAGTGCCAATTGCATCTAAAATCTGTCTCCCTTTTAGAAAGCCCAGTTGTTCCTCTGATAGGGAACGAGAAAGGATAGGTCTGATCCTTCTGGCTATAATTTTTGCAATGATTTTGTAACATAGATTACACAAAGTAATTGGGCGGAAATTGCCAAAGGAGCTGGGACAATTGACTTTAGGTATTATTGCTATAAAATTCGAATTTATCGATCTGATGACCTCACCACCAAGCCTTGTTTCCTCCACAACATCTAGGAGGTCCTTCCCAACCAGCTCGAACAAGTGTAAAAATAATTCAACGGTCCACCCGTCTGGCCTTGGAATTGTTTCATTATAAAAACCTTTTAGGACCTCTAGTACTTCCTCACTGGAGCAAGGACTTTCAAGAGTAACACCTTCTTCTCCCGAAACAATCCTTGGAAAAAGTCTTACAATAGATATTTGCTCGGCTATAGTATTTTGTCCTGTATCCTAAAAGAAAGAGCTGAAGAATCTAGTCGCTTCTTCCTGTAAGGCCTCCTGGCCTGTGTCTACCAGACCAGTTTCATCCTTTATCTCCCATATATGTTTTTTGTTTCTTCTATGACTAGCGAAGCGATGGAAAAAATTCGTATTCTTATCGCCGCTTTGAATCCAAATAGCCCTACTTTTTTGCCGCCATCGATCTTCTTTAGCTACTAGACGTTTATTACGCTTAGCCTCTAGAATATTCAATCGGTGATCAGTAACAGAACTAAACACTCCCCGTGTCTTCTGCTTGTAGAGTAAAGCAAGTTCCTCTTCAAGCTTTTCCAATGCTAATTGTTCCTGTATTCTTTTTTCTTTTGACCAGGCCTTTACTCGAACCTTGAGCTGTTTCAACTTCCCAACTAATCTCCTTGTGCTCCCTCTTCCAGTTGGAACTGGTGAGCATTCCACACTTCCTGAACCAAAGTTTCAAACGTATCTTCTCGCAACTAGGTTGGGTTAAGTTTGAGCGGATGAGAAACAGTCGAAAAACCAAGACCCAATTGTAGCATGACTAGAGATTGATATGATATATAAGGGTATTCCACCCAAGTCCTATATCTCACCGATGATAGGATAAGGTCCTATGAGACATAAATTCTGTCTAGTCTCTTTAATATTTCAACCTCTCCAATTCTGCCATTTCACTAGGTAGGTACCACCTCCACAGGCGGGATATCTATAAGTTGATTTTTTTAAAAAGTTTCTTTTAAAAAATGTCGCCAATGGATCTAACAAGGCTATCGCACCCTAGACCTCCTCTGAGTTTGTAGTGAAATTCATATCCCCAGCTACAATCAAATCACCATGTGCTAACATGCATCTACCATCCACCTTTTCCCATAATTGCTTGCGATCTGTACACGAGCCATATACATTTAAAAAATAGATCCTTCTTTTATTAGATAAACATGTACCTGACAATAAAATACCACCACGACTTAGGAATGGTAATAAGTAAAAAAAAATTGGATCCCAAGACACCAGAAGTCCACCTGAATTCCCTATAGAACTAACTGCACAAATAATCCACTCAGGTCAAATAGAGAACATGAAGTGTCTAGCCTTATCCTCAACCACCAGAGTCTCTTGAAGAAAGATAATGTCCATAGATGTTTTTGTAAGAAGTCTGCGCAGAGAGGCCGCTTTAAGGGGTCCTCCTACCCCTCTTATATTCAGAGAAAGGAGGATCATGACTTGGCCCTTGCAAGGGATTTCATGCCTCTAAGCGCCCCTTGTTCAATGTTTGTTGACAACTGATGTGTAAAAAAGGTAAGATTAGTCCCCGCCTTCTTGCGGGCACTCCTATTTTTAATAGGAGAGACCTCAAACCCCAAGCCTCGCGACCAAGCTAAGTCTTTCCCTGAATCCTCCCCTACACAGGTGGATGCCCCACTTGCTCCACTAGTCTTGGCTTTGTTTATTACTTCCTTCCCTAGAAAGGTCGAAATGTGTATGGGGCTAGAAGCCTCCCTATATGAAGGAACCAATGAAGTAATCAACCTATCCAGCGTATGGTCACTAAAATTTGGTTCTCTGTACCACGAGGCAGTGCTAGAATCTTCCACAATTGTAATAGAGGGTTGATCAACTGTCACAGTCTCATGGGTAGTTACAGACAAGGGTGTAGGGTTAGTCCTAACTTCTACAAGATCCGAACCCACTGGAGCAGTCTCAAAAGACGTCCCCAAATCGACCACAGGTGAGGAAGTCAAATCCGACATGAAAGTACTGTCTAAATGGTCTCGTTCCCATGCAGATAAAGAAAAATAAAGTTAAGGGAAGTGAAGTTTAAGCTTACCGACAAAGGTGGCGTTTGGAAGTTCAGGACTTTCCTCTGCCTTGACCGTAGTAAATTCCCCCATCTCCTGAGAGTTCACACCAATAGAGTAGAGGTCCTTTGTCAAATCCTCCATAGAGTCCTCCGAATCCGAGACCCCATAAGCTTGATGGTAGTCCTTTCGCAAGTGTCCAGTTCGCCTGCAGAGAGTACACCGAAAGGGTATTCCTAGGTAGTCCAATCTCTGGACGATAATGTGGCCCCGCTAATCTATTTTGAGTGACTCCAACAATCTCGCATGGATATCCACCTCAACTAGAACCTTTTCTATTCTTTTATCCTATGACTGTAGAGCAGTTTCATCAACCTTGATGAACTGACCCAACTCATTTCCTATTGCCTCCAACGCTCTGACCTTCCACATTTGGAGAGGAAGACCTGTAAGGAGTACCCAAAGGTGGCGAAAGATGAAATATTTAGTTTTCAGG
Source organism: Picea engelmannii (assembly GCA_009831015.1). Classification (NCBI taxonomy): domain Eukaryota; kingdom Viridiplantae; phylum Streptophyta; class Pinopsida; order Pinales; family Pinaceae; genus Picea; species Picea engelmannii. Next base: position 107,812 of record ML821485.1, read on the forward strand.
TCGAAGCAGACGCGCCACCTCTTCAACATCAAACTCCCACCCTCAAAGTCCCATAATCTACCTAAGATAAACCCCGTGTCCTCTGGATTTTTAAAAACAAAACCAAACCAACCTCTTACAAGGGTCAATAGCTCAGGCGAGTACCCTAAAAGCAGTTCCCAAGAGTGCTTCATCCAATCCGTGAGTGGAATTTTACACTAAGACCGTTAAACGAACCTCCCCACCAATGCACAAAGAGAGAGGTTACATGATTCTTCAAGACCCATCTCCACTCCCAAGACCATCCGACGCTTTGTCTTTTTAGGCTTCCACACTCGAGCAAAGTGTCTGTGAAAACCTCGCTTACACTGAGTGCGACCCCCCTGTAAAGCCTATGTCTGAATGCCAACAGGAGTGGTTTTCACCTCATCCTTAAGCCTACCTTCCTGTAGTCCAATTTCCTGTCCACTAAACTCAAGCTAAACCGACTGGAACCTCACCAGATAGACAAACTGTATCCCGTCCCTGTAAATGATCTAATGCACGACTACGTCGAAGGATAAACTTCAAACCATAGTTTTGTGGAATAGGGATCTCCACCATGGTCACAGGTGGAGTGGTAATGCACTCATTAAGATGACACCCACTGTATTTACTCCTGCACAGCTCGTCCACCAAGGAGAACATGCCCTCCCTCTCCCAAAGCTCCTCGTCAGCCGCACCCATGAGTGCGCTGACCTCACAATACATTAAGAAGCTTCCACAATCCTCTGTTCGTCTGCCACCTCAGAGAAAATGTTGAATCAAGGTAGAAATACAAGGCTCTGGGTTTAATGGCAGAGTTAATGCATGGTAGAATAATAAACAGAGGATTTAAAGTGACACCGGTCAAATCAGGGCCATCCTTCTAGGTAAACAGTGGCAATAAACTGTTAAAATTAGCTGGAGGCTCCCGAGAAGACTCTAGAGATAACAGGAAACCGAGACTAAGCTGACCCACTAAAAAGAAGGAATAAAATCGTTTGTGTGTTAGCCAAGGTTTTGAAGTCCACTGTCCGCCAAAATGGGGAAACAACCGCCATTTGAACCGCATAGAAGATAGAATACCAAATGAGAATGTCAAAACTTAGAAATCCTAAAAAAGTTATCATTAAAACCTCCACTAAACCTCCATTAAAACCTGCAACCCTCAAACCACCGAATCCTCCACTGTCAATTTTTTCACATAAAGCATGGCAATTTGCAAAGGCCTTTCCTGTTAAATCTAATAGTTACCATTAAAAAAAGGTAGTTAACTAATCCAACTACCTATGAATCAAATAAAAAAGATCAATGCTACATTATTGAATTCTTCACCATTGATGAAATAATTCTTTCATATTTTATAAATGCTTATCACCAAAATCCAACATCATATCAAAGCCATATGGTAGCCTATAAACTTAGGTTTGTGACTTGTGAAGACATACCATAGGGTCTTGTACAAGGGGCAATCATATCGTCTTGTTTCCAACGATCTTCCTAGAATTCTGTAACCTCAACATTGCTCAAATCATATCTTTTTGTTTGCATCGTAATTTCAATAATTTTGGTCGATTTAGAGATTCGAGTTTACACTGAAATTGTAGTTTATAGTGGGCAATATTGCAATTTGTAGTTCATATGATTTTTACATGTAAATTCCTCCCAAATTCTTAGGAGAAATGTTGTTGAGAAGAGAGGTAAAATGAGTGCTCCTTATCCCATATTACACCATAACATGTAATTGGAGAAAATTTTAGGCACTGAATTTTACCCTTCGACCAATTTTTTTTTTATGTTTTTTTTTTCAAAATATATATACCAATTTTCATTAAAAAAAAGATTTATCAAAATATATAAAATAAAGTTATTTTACTCTAAATATCCTTATCTTTAAATTTTATATAAAATCCTTAAATAATTTTATCAATCAATATTTATAATAACATTTTAAAAATTAATAAACTTGATTAAAATTTTTACGCTCTTAATTAAATATGAATCTTTAAAATTTTTCCCACTTTTAACTTTGTAAACTGAAAATCCCTAATGAACTTTCAAGTTCATGAAGGAAAAGTTATTCAAATTTAGGAAGGCAAAGACGAGTAAAAAGAAAGGAAAAAAGCTTTCACACATGTATTGAATCACGGGTAAATAGGGAAGTAAAGTAACTTTTTCTTTTAATTTACGGGCAAACGATCATTAACAATTTATAAAGGGTCAATAATATAGTTGCTTGAAGTGTAAATTCGTCTATGCTATTTTTATTTGTGGAACTAGGACGGTAGATGTGTATTCATTCCCGTGTGGGTTGCAAAGGAAAAATACACTAGGAAGAACCCCACAAGCACCGAACCAGCCACCATATGTTGAGACCAATGTAGGCACAGACGGGATGGTGAGAGAAGCAAACATGTGAAGAGAAGACGGGCAGGAGTATTTTTTATTAATCTGACTAGATGGCAGTCCCAACATAGAAGAAGAGAAAGCACATGAACACCAGCAATTGTAGAGAAGACGGGCAGTAGTTATTTTTTTATTAATCTGACTAGATGGCAGTCCCAACATAGAAGAAAAGAAAGCACATGAACACCAGAAATTGAAGGAAGAAAGATGGACTATTCATAAGAAAGATAGAAGCAACTACATAGTATCGTCCAGAAGGAGGTATTTCTTAGGCATACATCAGAAGTCAGATAGAGGCAATTACAGAGGTCCGTGTAGCAGCAGGAGGTATTTTTTATTACTCCTTTTTTTTTTTCAGACACACCAAGCATAAGATAAAGCCCTAATTTGCTGAGACAAATTTGTGTAGACAGACGTATTTTTATATCTTCTAAAGTTTATTTTTCCCAGCAGAGATATTCAAAGGATAAAATTATTGTTCCAAATTTTTTATTCCAGCAAAATTTCTTTCTGTATTCTTTTCTGAAAATAGAAGCCCTCTGGAAAAGTTCAATGGTCACAACCCATAACTTCCATACTTCGGTAGGGAAAAATCCAGTAACATCTTATGGAGTTTGTGAAATCAGACCACAGACAGCAGGATCATAACGTACTTGCACTCCATACAGAAAACAGAACAGCAGAAATTTAACAGAGACTCAAAGCCAATAAAAGGAACAAGAGAACCACTGCATCTATGAGATCTGCTGCTCAGAAATACAAGAAGAAGCCCTCTATTGATAACAACTGGGAGGGGCTCAGCATTTAAGAAGGTTGGTTGGCTGGTATACCAACCGAGCAGTTAATAACTTAATGTCTTACCTAAGTGAACATACAACCGTGTATGTACACTGACACCCCCCCTTAAGTGAAACTTAGGGACCTATGAAAGGACGCTAAATCTAAAAAATGGATCCCAGCTACAACGCCATGATAGGTACCCATATACAAAATGCTCAAAAGAGTAGAAAAAGAAGAAGAGGAAGACTGAAACTCTCCCCCCCAATAAAAAAAAAGGAAAATTTCCTTCACCCCAAGCAAGGTACAAAGATGAACATATAGGAACATATAGAGTCTCTGCCAAGGGTTTAGTGAAGATGTCAGTGACCTGCAACCCAGTGTGACAATACTGAAAATCAATAGTCTTGTTAATAATTATGAATCAATTGTCCGATGTAATTCATGTGAATTTCTATATGCTTGGTGCATTGATGCTCTACTGGCTCCTTAGAAATATGGATAGTACTTTGATTATCACACCAAATTAGAGTATGTTGCACCTGCTGAAAACTAAACTCTGACAAAGCCTGTCGAGTCCAAATAGACCCAGTGGCAACATTAACAGCACCTCGGTACTTTGCTTCTGTAGAAGAAAGGGCGATGGCAGCTTGCTTCTTGCTGGACCAAACAACAGGACCAGAGCCAAGATGGAAGGCATAGCGAGAGGTGGACTTCCGGTCGTTGGGATCACCAGCCCAATTGGATTCTGTATAACCCACTAAATCTGCATTGCCATTGGAAGAATATTGAATGCCATATGTGTGTGTCCCTCTACTGTAGCAAAGAATTTGCTTTGCAACTTTCCAATGAAGCTCATGTGGTTCCTACATGAACTGGGAAACCAACCCAACTGCATGTTGATGCATGTAGCTCAAACAAGTATTTCCACAAAAAGTGTCTAACTTATGGAAATCGTCATTTAATGACTCCTATGCTTTTTGGGAGTTCACTTTATTAATTAATTAATAAAGTGAACGTCTTTTTATAAAGTGAGTTTCATTTAATAAAGTGCCTAAGTTTTGACATTAGTGACTTAAATTAAACGTAAGCCATTGATCTAACAGGACAATGAGATTTAATCTTGTACGTTGAGATAAGGGATTTGGACCAACTCAATGTTATAAAAAGACAACAAAGGGAAGAGTCAAGACACCTTAATTATTCACAGTGAGTGAGTAATTTGGCGAGGAGAGAACAGAGCAACAACAACTGCACACAAATTGAGGGCAGCAGAACTGCTTCATGCCAACCGACGCAGCATGCACAGGGTCGTACAACAGTCAAGCAACAATAGACAGGTCGCACGTGTGAGCTGCAACAATTAATTACAACAGTAGATTGGTCGTACGAACAACAGATCCGTATGAACAACTTCAAAATATCAGTTGCACGTAGATCGAGGTGCTGTGATTTAATCAAATTTGCAGTGTGTCTGTGGTTTTCTTTCTCAGAGCCATTTTCCCAAGTATGGGAGCTCTTGTAAGTTTTGAAGTTATTTTGAATGATGAGCTGATCATTGAAGAGCAAAAAATAATTGTCCATGTGTGATTTTGTTTTTCTGAAATTTCCACTGCAAGGTTAAATAATTTCAGTACTATAAATCAGATCTGGTCTTATTTATCTAGTTGCTGTTTTTAAGAAATTAACATGGTATACCGTATTAGAGCATCCACTCTAAGAGAAAAGCAGAATCAGTGGTTGAGTGCAGAATTTTCAAATTCAGAGGTCTCAAGTTTCAACAACAGTGTGCTTGAAGGACTAAGTATAGGACAGCCATGTCAGCTAGCAGTATCAGGTTCGAGGATAGGCTAGATGGGGTCAAACTTCTTGCCATGGAAGAAAAGAGTCTCACTGCTCTTGAAGGAGCAAGACTTGTGGGAGAATGCGACCAAGGTTCTTCCTCTACAAGTAGATCCAGTAGATCAAGCAACACACGAGAAGAAGGACATAAAGGCACAAAGGGTGATTCTAGATGATATAAAAGATCACCTAAAACCAGCACCAAAGAGATGTATGATGCCCTAGTTGCTCTATTCCAGAGTGACAATATCAGTTGGAAGATGATCCTGAAGAACAAGCTGAGAGATTCCAAAATGAACCGATCTGACAACGTTACCACCTACCTTATGAGGATCACACAGATCTGTGATTAGCTTGTAGCTGTTGGAGAAATAGTCGATGAGCCAGAGCTAGTCAATGTGGCTCTGAATGGGTTCACCGAGTCTTGGGAACCATTCATCAAAGGCATATGTGCTCGGGAGACACTTCCCAAGTGGGATAGACTATGGGATGAATGTATTCAGGAGGAGACTTGGGAAGAGTCCATATCCTACATGCAAGGAGGAGTTGACAAGAAGTTGGCTTTAATCACCAAGGCTAAGAAAGGCAAAGGTAAAGGCTTCATCAAGAAAGGTAACAGTTAGGGAGAGGGACAATGGTATGGACAGAAGAGGGACTTGAGCAAACTCAAGTGCTACATTTGTCACAAGAATGGTCATTGCGCTTCTCAGTGTCTAGAGAAGAAGAATGGCAAAGGGAAGATGTAGCAAGTAGCAGCCACAACAGAGACTTAGTTGAGTGAACTTGCAACAAAGTTCGAGAGTGATTTCTCTCTAGTTTCCTATCTTTCGACCAACACTATAGCTAGGAGTGCTTGGTACTTGGATAGTGGTGCCTCTCTCTACATGACGGAAGCTCGAGAGCTGTTCAGTGGATTATCAAAGGAAGACTCAGAGATCCACGTAGAGCTTGGTGATGATGCCAAGTATCTAGTGAGGGGTCAGGGGATAGTTCAGTTCCAGGTTGAGTTAGGAGGATCCTTGGATGCTAAGGAGGCAGTGTATGTACTTGGTCTGAAGAAGAACCTTTTGTCCATCTCAGTCATGGAGGACAAAGGTTATGCAATTACCTTCCAAAGGGGGCAGGTGTTCATCTGCCTAGAGGGAGCCAGTCTCGACACTGCCGTGAGGATTGGAGTCAGGGAAGGGAATTTGTACAGGCTTCAGGGAAAGCCTCTTCAGGCATTGGTGCACAACACTGAGAGCCTATGCAAGTTGTGGCACATGAGGATGGGACATCTACATCATAGAGCACTATCCATACCAAGGGAGATGGTCACCAGACTTCCATACTTCAGTTTGGAGCAGCAGGGGGTGTGCAGAGGTTGTGTGAAAAAATGTCAAGGTTTCATTTCCTAGTTGCAAGAATTGATTCAAAGGGATTTTGGATCTGATATATTTTGATGTTTGCGGGCCTAGGTTAGTTGCTTCAGTGAAGGGTGCATCTTATTATGCAACCTTCATTTATGATTTCTCTAAGAAGACCTGGATCTGCTTCATGAGAACCAAGGATGAGGTTTTTAGTCGGTTCAAAGAGTTCAAAGATCAGGTGGAGAACTTGACATGGAAGAAGATCAAGGTGCTAAGGACAGACAATGGGGGTGAGTATACCTTCAATGAGTTTAGAGATTTTTGCAAGGAGGCAAGGATCAAGAGGGTGAAGACAATGGCCTACAATCCACAACAGAATGGAGTTGCAGAGAGGAAGAATCGGTCTATTGTCAGTGCAGTGAAGGCCATGATCCATGATCAGAGTCTGCCCATGTTTCTATGGGCCAAAGCATGCAACACAATCGTGTACTTGCAAAACAAGAGCCCTCACAAGATATTGGAAGATAAGACCCTGGAGGAAGCATTCACAGGTGTGAGACTTGAGATAGGACATCTCAGGATTTTTTTGGTTGTCTAGTTTACATCCACAATCATGTGGAAAAGAGGACATAGTTGGAGCCCTCAGGTCAGAAGGGCATCCTAGTAGGATACAACAAGGATTCAAAGGCTTACAGAGTCTTTCTGCCATATTAGCAAAAGACAGTGGTGAGTCGAGATGTCAAGTTCGAGGAGAACTTGGCATCAAGGAAATCTCATGAGATTCCTACAGTTGCAGAGGATACACAACAAGTGGATCCTAAGGATGAACAGAGTGGAGAGACTTCCAGTACAGAGGGCCAACCTTCAGGGGAGGAGGAGTAGTTGGCTCCCTCCAAGTCAGCCAGGAGGCCTAGGTGGTTTGAGCAGACTTTGAGAGATGCTCAGGAGCATGTTTAGGCTCCCAGGACCACATTCAGGGAGAGCTGATTTCCATGGAAGTTTTTGACTTATATGGCTTTGATGACCAACATCATAGACTCAGAGCCTTCCAACTTTGAGGAAGCAACCAACCGGTAGGTTTGGAGAGATGCCATGGTGGAGGAGCACAACTCCATCATGAAGGATGATGGCTGGGAGATTTATTGAGACCAGTGGTAAAGCCAGTGGTGACCTCCAGATGGTTGTTCAAGATCAAGCATGCAACAGATGGCAGTGTGGAGAAGTACAAGGAGAGATTCGTGGCTCGAGGATTCTCTTAGAAAGAGGGAGTAGACTACGAGGAGACTTTTGCTCCTGTAACTAGATACTCCTATCCGAGCAGTGATTTTTATTGCTTTAGAGATGGGATGGAGGATCCACTAGATGGATGTGAAGACAACCTTCCTCAACGGGATCATTGAGGAAGAGGTCTACATCGAGCAACCACATGGGTTTGAGGTTCATGATAGAGAGTCCTATGTATGTAGGCTTAAGAAAGCTCTGTATGGACTCAAATGGGCACCAAGGGCTTGGTACTTTAGGATCGATTTGCAGAGCATGGGCTTCACCAAGAGTGAGGTAGATTCGAGCTTGTATTTCTTACTTGTTGGATTTGAGCCCCTCATCTTGGTGCTCTATGTGGACGATCTAATTTTGACAGGGGCAGAGGAGCTAATTGTAGGATGCAAGTTAGACTTGGCGTCAGAATTTGAGATGAAGGACATTGGGCTGATGCACTACTTTCTGGGACTAGAGGTATGGTAGAGATTGGGCGAGATCTTCCTTGGACAGGGGAAGTACACCTTAGAGATCCTAAGAGATTCAGGATGGAGGACAGTAGACCGATGACCACTCCAATGGTGACCAACTTGAAGAAAGTGGATTCTTCAGATTCAGAGTTGGCAGATTCCAGGCAGTTGATTGGTTCATTGATGTATCTGGTCAACACTTGACCAAACATTTTCTTTGTTGTTAATACCTTGAGTTAGTACATGGTGGAGCCGAGGCAGGTTCATTGGATAGCAACAAAGCACGTGCTCAGATATTTGCAGGGCACAATAGTGTATGGCTCGAGGTACCTTGGTAGAGATGGGGTGAAGCTACAGGGCTACTCAGATTCAAATTGGGTAGGAAGTGATATTGATCAGAAGAGCACCTCAGGGTGCTGTTTCAGCTTGGGGTTAGTGGTGATTTCCTGGTGTTCAGCAGGAAACAGGCCTCAGTAGCACTCAGTTCAGCAGAAGCTGAGTATATGGCAACGAGCTTAGCTAGTTGTGAAGCAATCTGGCTTCACAAGCTACTCACAGGACTATTTGATCAGGAGTTGGAGCCGACAATGATTCATTGTGACAACCAAAGTTGCATAAAAATCTCGGAGAATCCAATGTTCCATGACAGGTCGAAGCACATTGAGATCAGATGCCACTTCATCAGAGAGAGGATCCTGAAGGGAGCATTCAAGCTCAATTGCATTCTGATAGATGAGCAATTGGTAGACATACTCACCAAACCCTTGGTGAAAGGGAAGTTTGTTTTCTTTCAAGACAAGCTTGGAGTGGTGGAGAATACCTTCCTCGCTAAGAGGGAGTGTTGATGATTGTAGCTCAGACATGTATTTCCACAAGGAGTGTCTAACTTGTGGAAATCGTCATTTAATGACTCCTATGCTTTTTGGGAGTTCACTTTATTAATTAATTAATAAAGTGAACGTCTTTTTATAAAGTGAGTTTAATTTAATAAAGTGCCTAAGTTTTGACACTAGTGACTTAAATTAAACGTGAGCCATTGATCTAACGGGACAGTGAGATTAATCTCATCCGTTGAGATTAGGGATTTGGACCAACTCCATGTTATAAAAAGACAACAAAGGGAAGAGTCAAGACACCTTAATTATTCACAGTGAGTGAGTAATTTGGCGAGGAGAGAACAAGGAAGCAGCAACTGCACACAAATCGAGGGCAACGAAACAACTGCATGCAAACCGGGGCAACACGCACAGGGCTGTACAACAGATTCGTACAACTCTACGGATCCATACAACAATCAAGCAACAATAGACCGATCGCACATGTGAGTTGCAACAATTAATTACAATAGTAGATTGGCTGTACAACAAATCCATACAGGCCGTACAGATCCGTACGGACATCCTTTGCAGGTCAACTACACTTAGATTGAGGCGCTGTGATTTAATCAGGTTTGCAGTGTGTTTGTGGTTTTCTTTCTCAGAGCCATTTTCTCGAGTACGGGAGCTCTTGTAAGTTCTGAAGTTATTTTGAATGATGAACTGATCATCGAAGAGAATAAAATAATTGTTCATGTGTGATTTTGTTTTTTTGAAATTTTCGTTGCAAGGTTAAATAATTTCAGTAGTATAAATCATATATGATCTTATTTATCTAGTTGTTTTTAAGAAATTAACACTGCATAGGAGATATTGTTAGTTTTCTTAAACCCAACACTCGACAGTTTATTCCGAATAAATCACTTATTAAATACATGCACAACTGAGTTACTTAACGAAATTACAGCGGAAGCATAAAACTGAAACCATACACATTGCACAAAAGATTTCTAGGTAAACACCCCTGGAAAAATCCAGAAGGGAAAAATAGATCTGAGTTGATTTTATTAAATAAAATCTTGGGCTCTCGTCCTGGGATAATGGCCCATCTAAGGAAAATACAATCACAACAAATAACTTAGCCTACCTGGCTGCTATCTCCCTTGCTGCCCCTTGCTCCTTCCTTTGACCCTGCCCACTCACACTTGGATGAAATGTCCTCTTCACCCAATCAATGAGATCTCCTCACTATGTGTGTGACACAATCACATGAGCAAAAGTCTTTCTTTGCTCCAATGCACTCTGTGTGTGTCTCATCCTCTCACTTAGGTTGCCTTTTATTATGTTGAGTTAACCCTAAATCCAAAACCCTAGATCTCTAAAGTGATCAAGGGCTAGGATTTGATCTCACCTTCACTTTAGATCTAACGTCTAGGATTTAATCAACTCACTTAAGTTACTAATGCCAAAAACTTAGGCATTTAACTTAATTAAATTCACATTAATTAAACAAGGCATTCACTTTAATTATTAACTCATAAAGTGAATTTTCTAAGGTTCTGAGAGGTAATAAAGATGACTTCCACATGCGAGACACCAAGCCAATGTGGAATTACCCGTCTGATGCTAAATAGATCAACATATATCAGGTCGACCGTGAGTCAAGTATAAGAGGCTGCCAACAAGCTGTCGATACAAAGTTGCATCAACCAACGGAGTGGAACACTTTGACTCTTGACAAAAATGGCATGGGTGCAAATTTGCAATCGGAGATGTGAAATCTGTTCAATGGATCCAACACATACTTGCACTGAGAGAGACCTATCTCGGATGCATACTAAGTGATCTATTATCCAACAAGGTAGTGAAGGAACCCTAAGTCTATCACGTTGAACTATTGATGAAGAATGGACTTCACATGATCAATTAAGGTAGGTGAATTCTTAGTGAGAATGAGATATTATACATAAGAGAAGGAGGAGGAGAAATTCATCATCTTACCGCAATAGACATTTGAATCATAGTGGCAACAAGAAAATCATAAAGAGAGAAGAAAATAATCCATCTTCTCATACCAAGCCCTAGGGGCTTGTTTGAGACCATGCGAGGATTTTTTAAGCTTGCACATAAGTGAAGAGTCCTGATAAATTTAGGAGGTTGCTCTGTGTATATCTCTTCTTGCAAATCTCCATGAAGAAAGGCACCTTTGACATCCATCTAGTGTACTGTCCACTTACGAGATGCAACTATAGAGAGAATAAGGTGAATATAATTCATTTTATCCATAGGTGTAAAGGTTTCAGAACAATCAATGCCCTCAACTTGAGAAAAACCTTTAGCAACCAATTGAGCCTTATACTTGTCTATGGTACCATTTGTTGCATACTTGGTTCAATATACTCACATCAAACAATTTTTCTACCTTCTGGAAGAGGGACCAAGTCCCAAGTGCTATTTTTCACCAAGGAATTATACTCATCCTCCATGGTCGTGTTCCATTCTACAATACCATATGCCTCATTAAAATCCTTTGGATTTGAAGTACTAGCTATAAATAGTCAAGAAGTTCTTTGAAGGGAGGACTTGGTTATTCTTTGACCTAAATTAGGAAGTGGGGGAAGAACCTCATCATGTTGTTCTTCAAGATCACTATCGTTAGTAGGAGAAGTCAACTCAAAAGAAGGGAACATCATATGAAGATGTGAGATGCTAAGGAGGATGCTTATTAAATCAAACACTCTTGTTGATGATCAACTTATATGTGTCGGGATTAAGTAATCTATACCCTTTAACATCTTCTGGGTAGACAACAAAGATGCAAAGCTTATTTTGTATCTCCATTGCCTTGTGTATTTCTTTAGGGATATGAGCTGAAGCATTATGCCCAAAGACTTTGATATTGTCAATAGAGGGTTTCCATTCACTCCAAGCTTCTTTTGGGGTCATCCCTTGGACAACTTTGTGAGGCGTGCGATTTTGAACATAGTTGGCACAATTGATGGCTTCAACCCAAAACTATGGGGCAAGACCTCTAGAATGGATCGTGCAATTTACCATCTCCTCGAAGGTATGATTCTTCCTTTTAGCAACACTATTTGCTGTGGATAGTAGGGCACAATATGTTGTAGTTGAATACCTTCAGTGGCATAGTAGTCTTCAAATTTATGGTTAACATATTCACCGCCATTATTTGTCCACAAATATTTGCTAGACTTTCCATATTGCTTTTCAACTAAGGCTTTGAACACACGAAAAGTGTCAAAAGCCTCACTTTTGTTCATCAGAAAGTAGACCCAAGGGCATCTAAAGTAGTCATTAATGAATGTAAGCAAATAGTGGACCCTTTGAAAAGACAAGGTAGGAAAAAGGCTTGCAATATCACTATGAGCAAATTGAAGAACTTTGGAAGTTCTCCAAGATTTTCCTTTATTAAAACTATCTTGAGGATGCTTGCCAAGAACACACCCGATACAAACACCATCAGAAAAAGAGATAGGTGGAAGATCAATTACCATATTTTTGCTTACTTAGTTGCTGAAGATAGTGATAGTTTAAGTGACCAAATTGCTAATGCCATAATCTACTTAACTCATTTGAGTGAGCAAGTAATATGTTGGTAGGGGATTCCAACACAAAATGAGAAAATGAGTACAAGCGTGCATGATGATCCACTTTCCCTATGGCAACAATTTGCGAAGGATCCTCAATTTCACGAACAACAACCAGATGAGGAGTAAACAAGATTGTCTTCCTTGAACCATAATTTGCAACCGAATAATTGAGAGCAAGTTAGCTGAAATATTAGGGACATATAAAACATTGTTGATCATGCTATCTATCATCTCAATGGAACCTTACCCTAGAATAGCCAAAGGCGAAGAGTTTGACATAAGAATATTCTCAGTGTTGCATGAATTAATAGAAGCAAACAAATTCTTATGTGCATCCATGTGATGGGTTGCTCCAAAATCAAATATCCATTCAAGTGAGGAGAAACTTGCAGTAACAAAGAGAGCTATAGCATTTCATATATCATTGCTAGAAGAAGATAGATTGGCATTTAAATTGTGTTTCTTCATTTCTAAAGACAAGACAACCAATTTCTTGAAGCAATGAGATTCCGAATGACCCTCTTTTGCACAAAAAACACATTTAAGAGGACTTTTCTTCCCTTTAAAATCTTGCTTAGGTGAGGGATTTGAAGAGTTACACTCCTTTGTACTTTGTGTTTGTTTCCCTTTAGATACCTTTTTATGTTGTATACTTGAATTTGAAGATGAGTTAGCTACAAAAGCATGGCTTGGAGTTTTTGGAGCCAAGAGTGCCCATTTGGATGAGTTTATCTCGCTTGTGAGTAAATCGTTCAACAAAAGCATCAAAAGTAGGCATTACAAAAGCTTGACCCCAAGCATCCTGAGTTGAATAAAATGTGGAAACAAACATTGAATAGGACTCACCTAACTTAGAGAGCACTGCCAAAATGAGTTGTTCATCGTTCTCAATATTACAATCTTTTAATTTGAAGCTCAAGAGATTTGAACTTGGAAAATGAAATGTTGAAAAGTATCAAAATTATTAGGATTGAGACTTGTTATCACCCAATCTAGCACTTGTGCAAAGCCTTCACAAGATGCTTGATAAGTGTAACATATGGAAGTAATTGCCACTGTCACCTAAGCAATTACTTCCCTCGTTTTAGTGAAGGATCGAGGTTCAACACAAGGGAGGCTTCCCTAGTATCCTCAAAGGATCCTAGAGCAAGTCAAGACAATTCTATGGCCCCTTATCTTGGTTACTTGATTGTACCACCAACTAGATCAAGGTTCAAGGTGATGTCAAGGTGGTTTAAATAAGGCAAATTCAATGTGTGTGTGAGGAGTGTTTTTAAGACAATCAATGATAACTATCAAGTCAAAAGAGTAAAGTAAATGCCCCGAAACACTAGCTATCAAAGAAAAAGAAATTGTTGTAATAAAACTTGAATAAAGAGGTGATTCACTTCAGCATATAACAAGTTTATGACAACAGAAATAAAAAAAGTCCTGAACTAGTAAAGATGCAATGAAAGAGATGCTAAATGTTGGCTAAAAGACTAGCAAAACAATAACCAATGATTTGCTGAAATGGAATAGCATGAAACTACCTTAAGTCAATGCAAGATAACAAGCTCTAATGGCTGAAAATTACAATTAATGATGGAATAAATAATATCTAGGATGCTTCTAAGAGAACAATGCAATAAATCCCTAGATGTTAGGTTAATAATGACTAAGAATTAAAGATGTAGTGCAACTAAGGCTTAAACTAATACAATACGTCAAGGAGATAGAGAGCTAGGGTTTTAAAGTCACTTGCAAAAGAGAGAGGACCAATGCCGTCTTAGTTCCTTGGGCATATGGAGTCAATAAATGCAACTTTATGGAGAATAAAATCAAGAGAAAACTTAGGAATCAAACCCTAGGGGTGTACACTCACAAGCCCTAGGTCTAAATCCTTTAGGAAAACAAGTTAGGGGAGTACACTCACAAGCCCTAAACGTCGTCCTATGTCTTCTAAGGCTTCTAACAAGAGATTAATGCGGATCTTGGGTCAAAACCCTACAGGAGTCCAATCAATAGCTCTAGAATTTAGCCAATAAGGGTACGTGTAGGGGAGTCCACTCACAAGACCTAAATTAACCTTATATGCTTCAAGAAGCTTAAAATGAATGAAAACAAGGGAAGGGATCTGACTTGCAATCCTTCCAAGTGTTTCAAAACAAAATTTATCCATGGAGAACATGATAGCATGCAAATTATCACCGCTTTGATAAAGCATTTACTTAAAACGCCAAGAGTAAACCATCAAATACTTGGACAAATCACTTACTAGCCAAGTTATTGAGCATTACGAAACCCTAACATGTAATCATCCACAAAAATATGAAGAAACATCCACAAGATCACTCTCCAAGAGGTGCGCATAAGTACTCCATGATGAAAAAGAAGTAAAGAAGACAAGTATAGAAGTGTTTCTCCACAAGTGAGTTATGATTTACAAGTGAGGAAGTGCTAGCCTATATATATGAGGCAACCCTAGTGCTTTACATCTCTATAAACCCCTATAACAACATAAATCCATGATACAAGGTGGATAGGTCTAGGTTGACCCCCAAAATAGCCTCCAACATAAAGATAAAATGCAAATATATCAAAACGTCCCCTCAAAACTCAACACGTGTGAGAGTGGAGGTCAAGATGAAGGTGATGTCATCTCCTCAAGGGGTGAAAGAGCCTCCAAAGGCCACGTCTCTCCTCAAGAGGTGTAAAGTACCTCAAAAGTCACGTCTCCTTGTCAATAAGGTCACATCCCCTCATCAAACGTCATGTCTCATCACCATCAATGCTAGGTCAGCCTAGGCAAGCATCAGGTCACCATCAAGCATGAAGTCATCATCAAGATCTCCAACGTCCAAGGGTTAGCGTACAATGCCATGAGGGGAAAGAGCTCCACTACCTCTCCAAGAGGTGTACTATCATCATCAATGCTCACATCATCAACCCCAAGCTCAAATCCTCAAAGGGCACAATATCCATGGTTAGGGGCTTCTTGTCCCTTGAGTAGCACATCAGGCTGTATGCTCAACGTCCTATCTCATTTGTGCAACGTCCAAGGTCCAAAGAGTGCCCGAGGGTATCAAGGAACATGCTAAGTCATAACCTAGCTCAATGTTCATCATCAAAGGTGCAACGTCCTCCATACAGTGCATGACATCATCATGAAACGTCCTTTGAAGGACCATATCTAGGGGTGCATCATCATCAAGCAAGGTTCACAAAATTAGGTAAGACCAACAACTACAAGATCCAAGAGCCATTAGAATCATACAAAGTAAGCCACAACTTAATACAAAAGTCACGTAAGAAATTCACATTAGGTATCTTCTTCGAACTTCACACTAGCTCAAGACTTTATGCAATTTGCCAAGTTTAGGTATGGGAGGACCATCATAAGACCCTATTAGGTTTGTCGGTATCTAAATAGAGGAGCAGTTCCCGAGAATCCTTTCAAAGAGTAAGCATAAGTGAACAAGATGGTGTGGGGTTTACTTCATGGTCATGGTGTCATTGACATGTAGGGCCACGTGTGGGTTCGTCTTTCCTTACCCTTTCCTTGGGAGTGCGTCTATTCCAAACCACTTCTTTCCTTTTGATATTCATTTATTGCTTTTCAAGTCCCCTTTTTAGGTTCATGCATTCATTATTTTTCTTACTAGGATTAAGTCCTTTTAATTTTGATATGCATTCAGTGCATTAGGACTAGGGGTGATCACCTCATAGCGAGGGGGTATAACTCAATATGACCTTTGGCTTTTGATTTGGTCATTTGTCATCCCATTATTTCTTCTTTCTTTTATAACATGCTTTTTTTATTCTTTTTACCAGCTGCATCAACCTTGACATGCTAGTCCTTCTTCTCATGAGAGGATGAAGGCACAAACCTTTTTGGTGTACATGTAATAGCCATTTCCAAAAGATAGGACAACAGACTAAAAATAGATGGAATGTGTTAAGTATGGATGGGAGTGGTACGTTAACCTTATCAAGGCCTCCTAGTAGTACCCCTGTTCCCCAAGACCAACAACATTGGACTAGGACGCATATGATGACCACCAAGGTGAAACAAGGCAACAAGCATAACTTCCAAGCAATCATGATCCATTATTTGATTTCAACCCATGATTCTCACCTAAATGCCTATTGCATTAAACGTTACACTTTATATGAAACAATGGCTAGTGTACCTCATGTGCTGGACCACCATCATCAGATGAACCATGCTGATCAAGTGAATGAGCTGAGCAATGATGAGGAGGGAGGCATTTGAGGGGTTGCTGTTTGTGGAGAATGCCGATCATGTTAGTTTTCATAACTCAATTCCCATGTTAAATTCTTAAAACTAGCAAGCTAAGCAAATAAATCAGATCTAGATTACTTTACTGGAATTATTAACTCTTTAAAGCAACGAAAACTAGAAAAGAAAAACATCACATTGCACAAGATATTTCTGGGTAAATAACCCCTGGAAAAACCCTCGTAGGAAAACCAGATTTGTGATGATTTTATTAAATAAAATTAGGGCTCTCGCCCTGGGATAATGGCCCTTCCGAGGAAATACAAATGCTGCAACAAATAGCCTAGCCCACATGGCTGCTATCTCCCTTGTTGCGTCCTTGCACCCTTTCCTTGGCCCCTGCGCCTACACACCAGAGTGCTCACTCACTCTTTGTGTACCATCACTGTCTCCTCTCACTTAGGCTGTCTTTTATAACCTCGAGTTTATCCTAAGTCCAAAACCCTAGATCTCCTCAAGTGATCAATGGTCGAGATCTAGTCTCGCATCCACTTTGGATCTAACGGCTAGGACTTAATTTAATTACTAATGCCAAACACTTAAGCATTTAATTAAGTTAAACTCACTTTATTACAAAAGTACATTCACTTACATAAAGTGAATTTCCTAAGATTCTCAGAGGCATTCAGGGCGGCTCTGACGTGTTGACACAAACCCACGTGGAAGTACCTGTCTGATGCTACTAAAAACATCAACACTCCCTCTTAGTGAGGAAGTTACTTCCAGCACCTGGAGGTGGATTTGTCTTCGCTATCAAGTTTTCTACCATGGCTGCTCTCCAATCCACCTGATCGACTGCTCCCTCTGAAACGAAGGCTATTACCGCCATCTCGCTTGAACCCTTCTTTGAAGACTTTTACTGGCTGCCTGGATACCTGCCCGAGACCCGTTGCCTGTTGCTCGGACTCTGTTGCCCGCTGCCCTGCTACCTAGACCCGCTACTTGCTGTCGACTACTTTCTGGGCTACCTGAGCCCTTTTTTGGGCTGTCTGCCATTGCTCACTGCCCCAGTCACGCTGCCCACTGCCCAAACCCCTGCCTGGCCCCTGTGGCCCTTGTTGGGCGGCTCTGCGGTCCTTTGCGGCTTGTAGGTTGAGCTGGCGGTTGGCTTGACTTGCCCACTTCCTAGATGGCGGCTAGTCGACTCCTTTGGAGGCTAGCTGTAGCCCCAACGACTTGCTCTCTGCGACTACTGACTACTTCCACACCGTCCACACCTCCTGCATGGCCCTGCCAAAATTCCTGTGCTGGATTATCTCAATCGACGGCTACCATGTTGTCACAGCCTTTCTCCTCGCCCACGCATTGTCCATGCACTGTCCACTGGTAGACTCCAACTACTCGTCTACTGTCTGCAATTCCCAGCCTCTACCACTCAACGACCTTATGCTGCCGGCACCTTTTCCTGTTGTTCCCCGACACCGCCAACTCCTGTGCTGTGGCCTCTCTCTATAACACCTAACTCACGATCCTCCTCAGCAGCCCAACGATCTACCTCTGCAGCCTTTTAATGCTTCTTGATCGGACCTGCTTGCTTAGCCCGTGGTCTTGTCAACACCCACACAGACTATCTGTTCCTGCAGTTGGCGGCTAGAGCCGCTTT
>ML821485.1:126323-147057 GCA_009831015.1 Picea engelmannii
CCATTAAAAAAAGGTAGTTAACTAATCCAACTACCTATGAATCAAATAAAAAAGATCAATGCTACATTATTGAATTCTTCACCATTGATGAAATAATTCTTTCATATTTTATAAATGCTTATCACCAAAATCCAACATCATATCAAAGCCATATGGTAGCCTATAAACTTAGGTTTGTGACTTGTGAAGACATACCATAGGGTCTTGTACAAGGGGCAATCATATCGTCTTGTTTCCAACGATCTTCCTAGAATTCTGTAACCTCAACATTGCTCAAATCATATCTTTTTGTTTGCATCGTAATTTCAATAATTTTGGTCGATTTAGAGATTCGAGTTTACACTGAAATTGTAGTTTATAGTGGGCAATATTGCAATTTGTAGTTCATATGATTTTTACATGTAAATTCCTCCCAAATTCTTAGGAGAAATGTTGTTGAGAAGAGAGGTAAAATGAGTGCTCCTTATCCCATATTACACCATAACATGTAATTGGAGAAAATTTTAGGCACTGAATTTTACCCTTCGACCAATTTTTTTTTTATGTTTTTTTTTTCAAAATATATATACCAATTTTCATTAAAAAAAAGATTTATCAAAATATATAAAATAAAGTTATTTTACTCTAAATATCCTTATCTTTAAATTTTATATAAAATCCTTAAATAATTTTATCAATCAATATTTATAATAACATTTTAAAAATTAATAAACTTGATTAAAATTTTTACGCTCTTAATTAAATATGAATCTTTAAAATTTTTCCCACTTTTAACTTTGTAAACTGAAAATCCCTAATGAACTTTCAAGTTCATGAAGGAAAAGTTATTCAAATTTAGGAAGGCAAAGACGAGTAAAAAGAAAGGAAAAAAGCTTTCACACATGTATTGAATCACGGGTAAATAGGGAAGTAAAGTAACTTTTTCTTTTAATTTACGGGCAAACGATCATTAACAATTTATAAAGGGTCAATAATATAGTTGCTTGAAGTGTAAATTCGTCTATGCTATTTTTATTTGTGGAACTAGGACGGTAGATGTGTATTCATTCCCGTGTGGGTTGCAAAGGAAAAATACACTAGGAAGAACCCCACAAGCACCGAACCAGCCACCATATGTTGAGACCAATGTAGGCACAGACGGGATGGTGAGAGAAGCAAACATGTGAAGAGAAGACGGGCAGGAGTATTTTTTATTAATCTGACTAGATGGCAGTCCCAACATAGAAGAAGAGAAAGCACATGAACACCAGCAATTGTAGAGAAGACGGGCAGTAGTTATTTTTTTATTAATCTGACTAGATGGCAGTCCCAACATAGAAGAAAAGAAAGCACATGAACACCAGAAATTGAAGGAAGAAAGATGGACTATTCATAAGAAAGATAGAAGCAACTACATAGTATCGTCCAGAAGGAGGTATTTCTTAGGCATACATCAGAAGTCAGATAGAGGCAATTACAGAGGTCCGTGTAGCAGCAGGAGGTATTTTTTATTACTCCTTTTTTTTTTTCAGACACACCAAGCATAAGATAAAGCCCTAATTTGCTGAGACAAATTTGTGTAGACAGACGTATTTTTATATCTTCTAAAGTTTATTTTTCCCAGCAGAGATATTCAAAGGATAAAATTATTGTTCCAAATTTTTTATTCCAGCAAAATTTCTTTCTGTATTCTTTTCTGAAAATAGAAGCCCTCTGGAAAAGTTCAATGGTCACAACCCATAACTTCCATACTTCGGTAGGGAAAAATCCAGTAACATCTTATGGAGTTTGTGAAATCAGACCACAGACAGCAGGATCATAACGTACTTGCACTCCATACAGAAAACAGAACAGCAGAAATTTAACAGAGACTCAAAGCCAATAAAAGGAACAAGAGAACCACTGCATCTATGAGATCTGCTGCTCAGAAATACAAGAAGAAGCCCTCTATTGATAACAACTGGGAGGGGCTCAGCATTTAAGAAGGTTGGTTGGCTGGTATACCAACCGAGCAGTTAATAACTTAATGTCTTACCTAAGTGAACATACAACCGTGTATGTACACTGACACCCCCCCTTAAGTGAAACTTAGGGACCTATGAAAGGACGCTAAATCTAAAAAATGGATCCCAGCTACAACGCCATGATAGGTACCCATATACAAAATGCTCAAAAGAGTAGAAAAAGAAGAAGAGGAAGACTGAAACTCTCCCCCCCAATAAAAAAAAAGGAAAATTTCCTTCACCCCAAGCAAGGTACAAAGATGAACATATAGGAACATATAGAGTCTCTGCCAAGGGTTTAGTGAAGATGTCAGTGACCTGCAACCCAGTGTGACAATACTGAAAATCAATAGTCTTGTTAATAATTATGAATCAATTGTCCGATGTAATTCATGTGAATTTCTATATGCTTGGTGCATTGATGCTCTACTGGCTCCTTAGAAATATGGATAGTACTTTGATTATCACACCAAATTAGAGTATGTTGCACCTGCTGAAAACTAAACTCTGACAAAGCCTGTCGAGTCCAAATAGACCCAGTGGCAACATTAACAGCACCTCGGTACTTTGCTTCTGTAGAAGAAAGGGCGATGGCAGCTTGCTTCTTGCTGGACCAAACAACAGGACCAGAGCCAAGATGGAAGGCATAGCGAGAGGTGGACTTCCGGTCGTTGGGATCACCAGCCCAATTGGATTCTGTATAACCCACTAAATCTGCATTGCCATTGGAAGAATATTGAATGCCATATGTGTGTGTCCCTCTACTGTAGCAAAGAATTTGCTTTGCAACTTTCCAATGAAGCTCATGTGGTTCCTACATGAACTGGGAAACCAACCCAACTGCATGTTGATGCATGTAGCTCAAACAAGTATTTCCACAAAAAGTGTCTAACTTATGGAAATCGTCATTTAATGACTCCTATGCTTTTTGGGAGTTCACTTTATTAATTAATTAATAAAGTGAACGTCTTTTTATAAAGTGAGTTTCATTTAATAAAGTGCCTAAGTTTTGACATTAGTGACTTAAATTAAACGTAAGCCATTGATCTAACAGGACAATGAGATTTAATCTTGTACGTTGAGATAAGGGATTTGGACCAACTCAATGTTATAAAAAGACAACAAAGGGAAGAGTCAAGACACCTTAATTATTCACAGTGAGTGAGTAATTTGGCGAGGAGAGAACAGAGCAACAACAACTGCACACAAATTGAGGGCAGCAGAACTGCTTCATGCCAACCGACGCAGCATGCACAGGGTCGTACAACAGTCAAGCAACAATAGACAGGTCGCACGTGTGAGCTGCAACAATTAATTACAACAGTAGATTGGTCGTACGAACAACAGATCCGTATGAACAACTTCAAAATATCAGTTGCACGTAGATCGAGGTGCTGTGATTTAATCAAATTTGCAGTGTGTCTGTGGTTTTCTTTCTCAGAGCCATTTTCCCAAGTATGGGAGCTCTTGTAAGTTTTGAAGTTATTTTGAATGATGAGCTGATCATTGAAGAGCAAAAAATAATTGTCCATGTGTGATTTTGTTTTTCTGAAATTTCCACTGCAAGGTTAAATAATTTCAGTACTATAAATCAGATCTGGTCTTATTTATCTAGTTGCTGTTTTTAAGAAATTAACATGGTATACCGTATTAGAGCATCCACTCTAAGAGAAAAGCAGAATCAGTGGTTGAGTGCAGAATTTTCAAATTCAGAGGTCTCAAGTTTCAACAACAGTGTGCTTGAAGGACTAAGTATAGGACAGCCATGTCAGCTAGCAGTATCAGGTTCGAGGATAGGCTAGATGGGGTCAAACTTCTTGCCATGGAAGAAAAGAGTCTCACTGCTCTTGAAGGAGCAAGACTTGTGGGAGAATGCGACCAAGGTTCTTCCTCTACAAGTAGATCCAGTAGATCAAGCAACACACGAGAAGAAGGACATAAAGGCACAAAGGGTGATTCTAGATGATATAAAAGATCACCTAAAACCAGCACCAAAGAGATGTATGATGCCCTAGTTGCTCTATTCCAGAGTGACAATATCAGTTGGAAGATGATCCTGAAGAACAAGCTGAGAGATTCCAAAATGAACCGATCTGACAACGTTACCACCTACCTTATGAGGATCACACAGATCTGTGATTAGCTTGTAGCTGTTGGAGAAATAGTCGATGAGCCAGAGCTAGTCAATGTGGCTCTGAATGGGTTCACCGAGTCTTGGGAACCATTCATCAAAGGCATATGTGCTCGGGAGACACTTCCCAAGTGGGATAGACTATGGGATGAATGTATTCAGGAGGAGACTTGGGAAGAGTCCATATCCTACATGCAAGGAGGAGTTGACAAGAAGTTGGCTTTAATCACCAAGGCTAAGAAAGGCAAAGGTAAAGGCTTCATCAAGAAAGGTAACAGTTAGGGAGAGGGACAATGGTATGGACAGAAGAGGGACTTGAGCAAACTCAAGTGCTACATTTGTCACAAGAATGGTCATTGCGCTTCTCAGTGTCTAGAGAAGAAGAATGGCAAAGGGAAGATGTAGCAAGTAGCAGCCACAACAGAGACTTAGTTGAGTGAACTTGCAACAAAGTTCGAGAGTGATTTCTCTCTAGTTTCCTATCTTTCGACCAACACTATAGCTAGGAGTGCTTGGTACTTGGATAGTGGTGCCTCTCTCTACATGACGGAAGCTCGAGAGCTGTTCAGTGGATTATCAAAGGAAGACTCAGAGATCCACGTAGAGCTTGGTGATGATGCCAAGTATCTAGTGAGGGGTCAGGGGATAGTTCAGTTCCAGGTTGAGTTAGGAGGATCCTTGGATGCTAAGGAGGCAGTGTATGTACTTGGTCTGAAGAAGAACCTTTTGTCCATCTCAGTCATGGAGGACAAAGGTTATGCAATTACCTTCCAAAGGGGGCAGGTGTTCATCTGCCTAGAGGGAGCCAGTCTCGACACTGCCGTGAGGATTGGAGTCAGGGAAGGGAATTTGTACAGGCTTCAGGGAAAGCCTCTTCAGGCATTGGTGCACAACACTGAGAGCCTATGCAAGTTGTGGCACATGAGGATGGGACATCTACATCATAGAGCACTATCCATACCAAGGGAGATGGTCACCAGACTTCCATACTTCAGTTTGGAGCAGCAGGGGGTGTGCAGAGGTTGTGTGAAAAAATGTCAAGGTTTCATTTCCTAGTTGCAAGAATTGATTCAAAGGGATTTTGGATCTGATATATTTTGATGTTTGCGGGCCTAGGTTAGTTGCTTCAGTGAAGGGTGCATCTTATTATGCAACCTTCATTTATGATTTCTCTAAGAAGACCTGGATCTGCTTCATGAGAACCAAGGATGAGGTTTTTAGTCGGTTCAAAGAGTTCAAAGATCAGGTGGAGAACTTGACATGGAAGAAGATCAAGGTGCTAAGGACAGACAATGGGGGTGAGTATACCTTCAATGAGTTTAGAGATTTTTGCAAGGAGGCAAGGATCAAGAGGGTGAAGACAATGGCCTACAATCCACAACAGAATGGAGTTGCAGAGAGGAAGAATCGGTCTATTGTCAGTGCAGTGAAGGCCATGATCCATGATCAGAGTCTGCCCATGTTTCTATGGGCCAAAGCATGCAACACAATCGTGTACTTGCAAAACAAGAGCCCTCACAAGATATTGGAAGATAAGACCCTGGAGGAAGCATTCACAGGTGTGAGACTTGAGATAGGACATCTCAGGATTTTTTTGGTTGTCTAGTTTACATCCACAATCATGTGGAAAAGAGGACATAGTTGGAGCCCTCAGGTCAGAAGGGCATCCTAGTAGGATACAACAAGGATTCAAAGGCTTACAGAGTCTTTCTGCCATATTAGCAAAAGACAGTGGTGAGTCGAGATGTCAAGTTCGAGGAGAACTTGGCATCAAGGAAATCTCATGAGATTCCTACAGTTGCAGAGGATACACAACAAGTGGATCCTAAGGATGAACAGAGTGGAGAGACTTCCAGTACAGAGGGCCAACCTTCAGGGGAGGAGGAGTAGTTGGCTCCCTCCAAGTCAGCCAGGAGGCCTAGGTGGTTTGAGCAGACTTTGAGAGATGCTCAGGAGCATGTTTAGGCTCCCAGGACCACATTCAGGGAGAGCTGATTTCCATGGAAGTTTTTGACTTATATGGCTTTGATGACCAACATCATAGACTCAGAGCCTTCCAACTTTGAGGAAGCAACCAACCGGTAGGTTTGGAGAGATGCCATGGTGGAGGAGCACAACTCCATCATGAAGGATGATGGCTGGGAGATTTATTGAGACCAGTGGTAAAGCCAGTGGTGACCTCCAGATGGTTGTTCAAGATCAAGCATGCAACAGATGGCAGTGTGGAGAAGTACAAGGAGAGATTCGTGGCTCGAGGATTCTCTTAGAAAGAGGGAGTAGACTACGAGGAGACTTTTGCTCCTGTAACTAGATACTCCTATCCGAGCAGTGATTTTTATTGCTTTAGAGATGGGATGGAGGATCCACTAGATGGATGTGAAGACAACCTTCCTCAACGGGATCATTGAGGAAGAGGTCTACATCGAGCAACCACATGGGTTTGAGGTTCATGATAGAGAGTCCTATGTATGTAGGCTTAAGAAAGCTCTGTATGGACTCAAATGGGCACCAAGGGCTTGGTACTTTAGGATCGATTTGCAGAGCATGGGCTTCACCAAGAGTGAGGTAGATTCGAGCTTGTATTTCTTACTTGTTGGATTTGAGCCCCTCATCTTGGTGCTCTATGTGGACGATCTAATTTTGACAGGGGCAGAGGAGCTAATTGTAGGATGCAAGTTAGACTTGGCGTCAGAATTTGAGATGAAGGACATTGGGCTGATGCACTACTTTCTGGGACTAGAGGTATGGTAGAGATTGGGCGAGATCTTCCTTGGACAGGGGAAGTACACCTTAGAGATCCTAAGAGATTCAGGATGGAGGACAGTAGACCGATGACCACTCCAATGGTGACCAACTTGAAGAAAGTGGATTCTTCAGATTCAGAGTTGGCAGATTCCAGGCAGTTGATTGGTTCATTGATGTATCTGGTCAACACTTGACCAAACATTTTCTTTGTTGTTAATACCTTGAGTTAGTACATGGTGGAGCCGAGGCAGGTTCATTGGATAGCAACAAAGCACGTGCTCAGATATTTGCAGGGCACAATAGTGTATGGCTCGAGGTACCTTGGTAGAGATGGGGTGAAGCTACAGGGCTACTCAGATTCAAATTGGGTAGGAAGTGATATTGATCAGAAGAGCACCTCAGGGTGCTGTTTCAGCTTGGGGTTAGTGGTGATTTCCTGGTGTTCAGCAGGAAACAGGCCTCAGTAGCACTCAGTTCAGCAGAAGCTGAGTATATGGCAACGAGCTTAGCTAGTTGTGAAGCAATCTGGCTTCACAAGCTACTCACAGGACTATTTGATCAGGAGTTGGAGCCGACAATGATTCATTGTGACAACCAAAGTTGCATAAAAATCTCGGAGAATCCAATGTTCCATGACAGGTCGAAGCACATTGAGATCAGATGCCACTTCATCAGAGAGAGGATCCTGAAGGGAGCATTCAAGCTCAATTGCATTCTGATAGATGAGCAATTGGTAGACATACTCACCAAACCCTTGGTGAAAGGGAAGTTTGTTTTCTTTCAAGACAAGCTTGGAGTGGTGGAGAATACCTTCCTCGCTAAGAGGGAGTGTTGATGATTGTAGCTCAGACATGTATTTCCACAAGGAGTGTCTAACTTGTGGAAATCGTCATTTAATGACTCCTATGCTTTTTGGGAGTTCACTTTATTAATTAATTAATAAAGTGAACGTCTTTTTATAAAGTGAGTTTAATTTAATAAAGTGCCTAAGTTTTGACACTAGTGACTTAAATTAAACGTGAGCCATTGATCTAACGGGACAGTGAGATTAATCTCATCCGTTGAGATTAGGGATTTGGACCAACTCCATGTTATAAAAAGACAACAAAGGGAAGAGTCAAGACACCTTAATTATTCACAGTGAGTGAGTAATTTGGCGAGGAGAGAACAAGGAAGCAGCAACTGCACACAAATCGAGGGCAACGAAACAACTGCATGCAAACCGGGGCAACACGCACAGGGCTGTACAACAGATTCGTACAACTCTACGGATCCATACAACAATCAAGCAACAATAGACCGATCGCACATGTGAGTTGCAACAATTAATTACAATAGTAGATTGGCTGTACAACAAATCCATACAGGCCGTACAGATCCGTACGGACATCCTTTGCAGGTCAACTACACTTAGATTGAGGCGCTGTGATTTAATCAGGTTTGCAGTGTGTTTGTGGTTTTCTTTCTCAGAGCCATTTTCTCGAGTACGGGAGCTCTTGTAAGTTCTGAAGTTATTTTGAATGATGAACTGATCATCGAAGAGAATAAAATAATTGTTCATGTGTGATTTTGTTTTTTTGAAATTTTCGTTGCAAGGTTAAATAATTTCAGTAGTATAAATCATATATGATCTTATTTATCTAGTTGTTTTTAAGAAATTAACACTGCATAGGAGATATTGTTAGTTTTCTTAAACCCAACACTCGACAGTTTATTCCGAATAAATCACTTATTAAATACATGCACAACTGAGTTACTTAACGAAATTACAGCGGAAGCATAAAACTGAAACCATACACATTGCACAAAAGATTTCTAGGTAAACACCCCTGGAAAAATCCAGAAGGGAAAAATAGATCTGAGTTGATTTTATTAAATAAAATCTTGGGCTCTCGTCCTGGGATAATGGCCCATCTAAGGAAAATACAATCACAACAAATAACTTAGCCTACCTGGCTGCTATCTCCCTTGCTGCCCCTTGCTCCTTCCTTTGACCCTGCCCACTCACACTTGGATGAAATGTCCTCTTCACCCAATCAATGAGATCTCCTCACTATGTGTGTGACACAATCACATGAGCAAAAGTCTTTCTTTGCTCCAATGCACTCTGTGTGTGTCTCATCCTCTCACTTAGGTTGCCTTTTATTATGTTGAGTTAACCCTAAATCCAAAACCCTAGATCTCTAAAGTGATCAAGGGCTAGGATTTGATCTCACCTTCACTTTAGATCTAACGTCTAGGATTTAATCAACTCACTTAAGTTACTAATGCCAAAAACTTAGGCATTTAACTTAATTAAATTCACATTAATTAAACAAGGCATTCACTTTAATTATTAACTCATAAAGTGAATTTTCTAAGGTTCTGAGAGGTAATAAAGATGACTTCCACATGCGAGACACCAAGCCAATGTGGAATTACCCGTCTGATGCTAAATAGATCAACATATATCAGGTCGACCGTGAGTCAAGTATAAGAGGCTGCCAACAAGCTGTCGATACAAAGTTGCATCAACCAACGGAGTGGAACACTTTGACTCTTGACAAAAATGGCATGGGTGCAAATTTGCAATCGGAGATGTGAAATCTGTTCAATGGATCCAACACATACTTGCACTGAGAGAGACCTATCTCGGATGCATACTAAGTGATCTATTATCCAACAAGGTAGTGAAGGAACCCTAAGTCTATCACGTTGAACTATTGATGAAGAATGGACTTCACATGATCAATTAAGGTAGGTGAATTCTTAGTGAGAATGAGATATTATACATAAGAGAAGGAGGAGGAGAAATTCATCATCTTACCGCAATAGACATTTGAATCATAGTGGCAACAAGAAAATCATAAAGAGAGAAGAAAATAATCCATCTTCTCATACCAAGCCCTAGGGGCTTGTTTGAGACCATGCGAGGATTTTTTAAGCTTGCACATAAGTGAAGAGTCCTGATAAATTTAGGAGGTTGCTCTGTGTATATCTCTTCTTGCAAATCTCCATGAAGAAAGGCACCTTTGACATCCATCTAGTGTACTGTCCACTTACGAGATGCAACTATAGAGAGAATAAGGTGAATATAATTCATTTTATCCATAGGTGTAAAGGTTTCAGAACAATCAATGCCCTCAACTTGAGAAAAACCTTTAGCAACCAATTGAGCCTTATACTTGTCTATGGTACCATTTGTTGCATACTTGGTTCAATATACTCACATCAAACAATTTTTCTACCTTCTGGAAGAGGGACCAAGTCCCAAGTGCTATTTTTCACCAAGGAATTATACTCATCCTCCATGGTCGTGTTCCATTCTACAATACCATATGCCTCATTAAAATCCTTTGGATTTGAAGTACTAGCTATAAATAGTCAAGAAGTTCTTTGAAGGGAGGACTTGGTTATTCTTTGACCTAAATTAGGAAGTGGGGGAAGAACCTCATCATGTTGTTCTTCAAGATCACTATCGTTAGTAGGAGAAGTCAACTCAAAAGAAGGGAACATCATATGAAGATGTGAGATGCTAAGGAGGATGCTTATTAAATCAAACACTCTTGTTGATGATCAACTTATATGTGTCGGGATTAAGTAATCTATACCCTTTAACATCTTCTGGGTAGACAACAAAGATGCAAAGCTTATTTTGTATCTCCATTGCCTTGTGTATTTCTTTAGGGATATGAGCTGAAGCATTATGCCCAAAGACTTTGATATTGTCAATAGAGGGTTTCCATTCACTCCAAGCTTCTTTTGGGGTCATCCCTTGGACAACTTTGTGAGGCGTGCGATTTTGAACATAGTTGGCACAATTGATGGCTTCAACCCAAAACTATGGGGCAAGACCTCTAGAATGGATCGTGCAATTTACCATCTCCTCGAAGGTATGATTCTTCCTTTTAGCAACACTATTTGCTGTGGATAGTAGGGCACAATATGTTGTAGTTGAATACCTTCAGTGGCATAGTAGTCTTCAAATTTATGGTTAACATATTCACCGCCATTATTTGTCCACAAATATTTGCTAGACTTTCCATATTGCTTTTCAACTAAGGCTTTGAACACACGAAAAGTGTCAAAAGCCTCACTTTTGTTCATCAGAAAGTAGACCCAAGGGCATCTAAAGTAGTCATTAATGAATGTAAGCAAATAGTGGACCCTTTGAAAAGACAAGGTAGGAAAAAGGCTTGCAATATCACTATGAGCAAATTGAAGAACTTTGGAAGTTCTCCAAGATTTTCCTTTATTAAAACTATCTTGAGGATGCTTGCCAAGAACACACCCGATACAAACACCATCAGAAAAAGAGATAGGTGGAAGATCAATTACCATATTTTTGCTTACTTAGTTGCTGAAGATAGTGATAGTTTAAGTGACCAAATTGCTAATGCCATAATCTACTTAACTCATTTGAGTGAGCAAGTAATATGTTGGTAGGGGATTCCAACACAAAATGAGAAAATGAGTACAAGCGTGCATGATGATCCACTTTCCCTATGGCAACAATTTGCGAAGGATCCTCAATTTCACGAACAACAACCAGATGAGGAGTAAACAAGATTGTCTTCCTTGAACCATAATTTGCAACCGAATAATTGAGAGCAAGTTAGCTGAAATATTAGGGACATATAAAACATTGTTGATCATGCTATCTATCATCTCAATGGAACCTTACCCTAGAATAGCCAAAGGCGAAGAGTTTGACATAAGAATATTCTCAGTGTTGCATGAATTAATAGAAGCAAACAAATTCTTATGTGCATCCATGTGATGGGTTGCTCCAAAATCAAATATCCATTCAAGTGAGGAGAAACTTGCAGTAACAAAGAGAGCTATAGCATTTCATATATCATTGCTAGAAGAAGATAGATTGGCATTTAAATTGTGTTTCTTCATTTCTAAAGACAAGACAACCAATTTCTTGAAGCAATGAGATTCCGAATGACCCTCTTTTGCACAAAAAACACATTTAAGAGGACTTTTCTTCCCTTTAAAATCTTGCTTAGGTGAGGGATTTGAAGAGTTACACTCCTTTGTACTTTGTGTTTGTTTCCCTTTAGATACCTTTTTATGTTGTATACTTGAATTTGAAGATGAGTTAGCTACAAAAGCATGGCTTGGAGTTTTTGGAGCCAAGAGTGCCCATTTGGATGAGTTTATCTCGCTTGTGAGTAAATCGTTCAACAAAAGCATCAAAAGTAGGCATTACAAAAGCTTGACCCCAAGCATCCTGAGTTGAATAAAATGTGGAAACAAACATTGAATAGGACTCACCTAACTTAGAGAGCACTGCCAAAATGAGTTGTTCATCGTTCTCAATATTACAATCTTTTAATTTGAAGCTCAAGAGATTTGAACTTGGAAAATGAAATGTTGAAAAGTATCAAAATTATTAGGATTGAGACTTGTTATCACCCAATCTAGCACTTGTGCAAAGCCTTCACAAGATGCTTGATAAGTGTAACATATGGAAGTAATTGCCACTGTCACCTAAGCAATTACTTCCCTCGTTTTAGTGAAGGATCGAGGTTCAACACAAGGGAGGCTTCCCTAGTATCCTCAAAGGATCCTAGAGCAAGTCAAGACAATTCTATGGCCCCTTATCTTGGTTACTTGATTGTACCACCAACTAGATCAAGGTTCAAGGTGATGTCAAGGTGGTTTAAATAAGGCAAATTCAATGTGTGTGTGAGGAGTGTTTTTAAGACAATCAATGATAACTATCAAGTCAAAAGAGTAAAGTAAATGCCCCGAAACACTAGCTATCAAAGAAAAAGAAATTGTTGTAATAAAACTTGAATAAAGAGGTGATTCACTTCAGCATATAACAAGTTTATGACAACAGAAATAAAAAAAGTCCTGAACTAGTAAAGATGCAATGAAAGAGATGCTAAATGTTGGCTAAAAGACTAGCAAAACAATAACCAATGATTTGCTGAAATGGAATAGCATGAAACTACCTTAAGTCAATGCAAGATAACAAGCTCTAATGGCTGAAAATTACAATTAATGATGGAATAAATAATATCTAGGATGCTTCTAAGAGAACAATGCAATAAATCCCTAGATGTTAGGTTAATAATGACTAAGAATTAAAGATGTAGTGCAACTAAGGCTTAAACTAATACAATACGTCAAGGAGATAGAGAGCTAGGGTTTTAAAGTCACTTGCAAAAGAGAGAGGACCAATGCCGTCTTAGTTCCTTGGGCATATGGAGTCAATAAATGCAACTTTATGGAGAATAAAATCAAGAGAAAACTTAGGAATCAAACCCTAGGGGTGTACACTCACAAGCCCTAGGTCTAAATCCTTTAGGAAAACAAGTTAGGGGAGTACACTCACAAGCCCTAAACGTCGTCCTATGTCTTCTAAGGCTTCTAACAAGAGATTAATGCGGATCTTGGGTCAAAACCCTACAGGAGTCCAATCAATAGCTCTAGAATTTAGCCAATAAGGGTACGTGTAGGGGAGTCCACTCACAAGACCTAAATTAACCTTATATGCTTCAAGAAGCTTAAAATGAATGAAAACAAGGGAAGGGATCTGACTTGCAATCCTTCCAAGTGTTTCAAAACAAAATTTATCCATGGAGAACATGATAGCATGCAAATTATCACCGCTTTGATAAAGCATTTACTTAAAACGCCAAGAGTAAACCATCAAATACTTGGACAAATCACTTACTAGCCAAGTTATTGAGCATTACGAAACCCTAACATGTAATCATCCACAAAAATATGAAGAAACATCCACAAGATCACTCTCCAAGAGGTGCGCATAAGTACTCCATGATGAAAAAGAAGTAAAGAAGACAAGTATAGAAGTGTTTCTCCACAAGTGAGTTATGATTTACAAGTGAGGAAGTGCTAGCCTATATATATGAGGCAACCCTAGTGCTTTACATCTCTATAAACCCCTATAACAACATAAATCCATGATACAAGGTGGATAGGTCTAGGTTGACCCCCAAAATAGCCTCCAACATAAAGATAAAATGCAAATATATCAAAACGTCCCCTCAAAACTCAACACGTGTGAGAGTGGAGGTCAAGATGAAGGTGATGTCATCTCCTCAAGGGGTGAAAGAGCCTCCAAAGGCCACGTCTCTCCTCAAGAGGTGTAAAGTACCTCAAAAGTCACGTCTCCTTGTCAATAAGGTCACATCCCCTCATCAAACGTCATGTCTCATCACCATCAATGCTAGGTCAGCCTAGGCAAGCATCAGGTCACCATCAAGCATGAAGTCATCATCAAGATCTCCAACGTCCAAGGGTTAGCGTACAATGCCATGAGGGGAAAGAGCTCCACTACCTCTCCAAGAGGTGTACTATCATCATCAATGCTCACATCATCAACCCCAAGCTCAAATCCTCAAAGGGCACAATATCCATGGTTAGGGGCTTCTTGTCCCTTGAGTAGCACATCAGGCTGTATGCTCAACGTCCTATCTCATTTGTGCAACGTCCAAGGTCCAAAGAGTGCCCGAGGGTATCAAGGAACATGCTAAGTCATAACCTAGCTCAATGTTCATCATCAAAGGTGCAACGTCCTCCATACAGTGCATGACATCATCATGAAACGTCCTTTGAAGGACCATATCTAGGGGTGCATCATCATCAAGCAAGGTTCACAAAATTAGGTAAGACCAACAACTACAAGATCCAAGAGCCATTAGAATCATACAAAGTAAGCCACAACTTAATACAAAAGTCACGTAAGAAATTCACATTAGGTATCTTCTTCGAACTTCACACTAGCTCAAGACTTTATGCAATTTGCCAAGTTTAGGTATGGGAGGACCATCATAAGACCCTATTAGGTTTGTCGGTATCTAAATAGAGGAGCAGTTCCCGAGAATCCTTTCAAAGAGTAAGCATAAGTGAACAAGATGGTGTGGGGTTTACTTCATGGTCATGGTGTCATTGACATGTAGGGCCACGTGTGGGTTCGTCTTTCCTTACCCTTTCCTTGGGAGTGCGTCTATTCCAAACCACTTCTTTCCTTTTGATATTCATTTATTGCTTTTCAAGTCCCCTTTTTAGGTTCATGCATTCATTATTTTTCTTACTAGGATTAAGTCCTTTTAATTTTGATATGCATTCAGTGCATTAGGACTAGGGGTGATCACCTCATAGCGAGGGGGTATAACTCAATATGACCTTTGGCTTTTGATTTGGTCATTTGTCATCCCATTATTTCTTCTTTCTTTTATAACATGCTTTTTTTATTCTTTTTACCAGCTGCATCAACCTTGACATGCTAGTCCTTCTTCTCATGAGAGGATGAAGGCACAAACCTTTTTGGTGTACATGTAATAGCCATTTCCAAAAGATAGGACAACAGACTAAAAATAGATGGAATGTGTTAAGTATGGATGGGAGTGGTACGTTAACCTTATCAAGGCCTCCTAGTAGTACCCCTGTTCCCCAAGACCAACAACATTGGACTAGGACGCATATGATGACCACCAAGGTGAAACAAGGCAACAAGCATAACTTCCAAGCAATCATGATCCATTATTTGATTTCAACCCATGATTCTCACCTAAATGCCTATTGCATTAAACGTTACACTTTATATGAAACAATGGCTAGTGTACCTCATGTGCTGGACCACCATCATCAGATGAACCATGCTGATCAAGTGAATGAGCTGAGCAATGATGAGGAGGGAGGCATTTGAGGGGTTGCTGTTTGTGGAGAATGCCGATCATGTTAGTTTTCATAACTCAATTCCCATGTTAAATTCTTAAAACTAGCAAGCTAAGCAAATAAATCAGATCTAGATTACTTTACTGGAATTATTAACTCTTTAAAGCAACGAAAACTAGAAAAGAAAAACATCACATTGCACAAGATATTTCTGGGTAAATAACCCCTGGAAAAACCCTCGTAGGAAAACCAGATTTGTGATGATTTTATTAAATAAAATTAGGGCTCTCGCCCTGGGATAATGGCCCTTCCGAGGAAATACAAATGCTGCAACAAATAGCCTAGCCCACATGGCTGCTATCTCCCTTGTTGCGTCCTTGCACCCTTTCCTTGGCCCCTGCGCCTACACACCAGAGTGCTCACTCACTCTTTGTGTACCATCACTGTCTCCTCTCACTTAGGCTGTCTTTTATAACCTCGAGTTTATCCTAAGTCCAAAACCCTAGATCTCCTCAAGTGATCAATGGTCGAGATCTAGTCTCGCATCCACTTTGGATCTAACGGCTAGGACTTAATTTAATTACTAATGCCAAACACTTAAGCATTTAATTAAGTTAAACTCACTTTATTACAAAAGTACATTCACTTACATAAAGTGAATTTCCTAAGATTCTCAGAGGCATTCAGGGCGGCTCTGACGTGTTGACACAAACCCACGTGGAAGTACCTGTCTGATGCTACTAAAAACATCAACACTCCCTCTTAGTGAGGAAGTTACTTCCAGCACCTGGAGGTGGATTTGTCTTCGCTATCAAGTTTTCTACCATGGCTGCTCTCCAATCCACCTGATCGACTGCTCCCTCTGAAACGAAGGCTATTACCGCCATCTCGCTTGAACCCTTCTTTGAAGACTTTTACTGGCTGCCTGGATACCTGCCCGAGACCCGTTGCCTGTTGCTCGGACTCTGTTGCCCGCTGCCCTGCTACCTAGACCCGCTACTTGCTGTCGACTACTTTCTGGGCTACCTGAGCCCTTTTTTGGGCTGTCTGCCATTGCTCACTGCCCCAGTCACGCTGCCCACTGCCCAAACCCCTGCCTGGCCCCTGTGGCCCTTGTTGGGCGGCTCTGCGGTCCTTTGCGGCTTGTAGGTTGAGCTGGCGGTTGGCTTGACTTGCCCACTTCCTAGATGGCGGCTAGTCGACTCCTTTGGAGGCTAGCTGTAGCCCCAACGACTTGCTCTCTGCGACTACTGACTAC
The DNA here is from genome assembly GCA_009831015.1 of Picea engelmannii. NCBI lineage: Eukaryota > Viridiplantae > Streptophyta > Pinopsida > Pinales > Pinaceae > Picea > Picea engelmannii. The sequence continues at coordinate 143,080 of ML821485.1, forward strand.
TTCCACACCGTCCACACCTCCTGCATGGCCCTGCCAAAATTCCTGTGCTGGATTATCTCAATCGACGGCTACCATGTTGTCACAGCCTTTCTCCTCGCCCACGCATTGTCCATGCACTGTCCACTGGTAGACTCCAACTACTCGTCTACTGTCTGCAATTCCCAGCCTCTACCACTCAACGACCTTATGCTGCCGGCACCTTTTCCTGTTGTTCCCCGACACCGCCAACTCCTGTGCTGTGGCCTCTCTCTATAACACCTAACTCACGATCCTCCTCAGCAGCCCAACGATCTACCTCTGCAGCCTTTTAATGCTTCTTGATCGGACCTGCTTGCTTAGCCCGTGGTCTTGTCAACACCCACACAGACTATCTGTTCCTGCAGTTGGCGGCTAGAGCCGCTTTATCCTTCCCGACGGTTGGCGACTATCTACACATCTCCATGAAATTTCCTCTTAGTCAGATTTCCTGCGCAACAACTTCACGCGTCCTCAACGGTGTGATGCTCCACCAACAGGACCACAACGGCTTCAACAATTATGCCCAACTTGGCCCAACTGCTAATCCTCTGTCTCTACAACTCGTGCGGCCGTACGACGACTGCAATCCGTACGACGATCGTACGCTGTATGGATGCCCCTTTTTTTTAAAAAATAATTTTACCCTTCAACAAGTACCATGTTAATTTTTAGAACTCAAATCCCATGTTAAATTCTTAAAACTAGCAAACTAAGCAAACAAATCATATTTAGATTACTTTACTAGAATTATTAACTCTTTAAAGCAACGGAAAATAGAAAAGAAAAACATCATATTGCACAAGATATTTCTGGGTAAATAACCCATGGAAAAACCCTCGTGGGAAAACCAGATCTGTGATGATTTTATTAAATAAAATCAGGGCTCCTGTCCTAGGACAATGGCCCTTCTGAGGAAATACGAATGTTGTAGCAAATAGCCTAGCCCACCTGGCTGCTATCTCCCTTGCTGTGCCCTTGCAACCTTTCCTCTTCTTCTGCCCCTGGACACCTGAGTGCTCACTCACTCTTTGTGTACCATAACTGTGTCTCCTCTCACTTAGGTTGTCTTTTATAACCTTGAGTTTACCCTTAAGTCCAAAACCCTAGATCTCCTCAAGTGATCAACGACTGAGATGTAATCTCACGTTCACTTTGGATCTAACGGCTAGGACTTATTTTAATTACTAATGCCAAATACGTAGGCATTTAATTAAATTAAACTCACTTTATTACAAAAGTACATTCACTTACATAAAGTGAATCTCCTAAGATTCTCAGAGGCATTCAAGACGACTCCCACGTGGTGACACAAACCCATGTGGAAGTACCTGTTCGATGCTACTAAAAACATCAACAGATCATCTCTGGGATCATTGCCTTCATTGTGGACCATGAGACATTATCTCCTCTAGTTACCCCTAGTTGAGGGGGGGTAACAAGACTGATTAGTTTGAATTCCAGTTGATGACCACGAATTGCATTTGTTTTACCAAATAGTTATTCAAGTTGCTTGCATGCTTCATAAGGAGTGTCAATGCCTTCAAGATGAAACAATAGTTCTGGTGAAAGAGAAAGACTTATCAAATCTAATGCTTCATCACAATGATTATGCCATTTAGGTTTTTCAACATTTTGTGTGGGTTCTTTTTCTATACCGATAGTAACACTATATTGGCCTTTGCTCCATGATAAAACAACCATTGCAGAATTCCAAGTGAAATAGTTGTGAGGATTTAAAATAGGTAGAGGCAACTTATCAGCCATAGCAAGAGAATTAAAGTTCTAAAAAGAAAGAGACAAGTAGCCACAAGAGCTTGCAAAAAAAAGACAAGGCACTAAATCGGCCTTGTACAAGTGACTCCCCCGTTTTAAAAACTTTATTCAAGAGGCACTTTATGATAGTGCAGCTGATAAATCAACAAACGCCCCATTTTACAAAGATGGTTTTATGAAAATTCCAAGCCCTAGGTGACTGAAGTCCTTATGATCTCAATCAAACAAGTAGATTGCTGAATTTAATTATTGCAGAAATAAATTTTAGATCATAGCATTAGTCACACAATTGCTAGAAATCAAATAACAAAAGCATAAAAATTAATTTCACTCAACATAGGTAATTACTCCTTCAATAACTGCTTTTCATTCCTTCGAAAAACTTACAAGGAAACCTCCACAAGCTGCCCAAAAAACAACACTGCATGGATACCAGAAAACACCTCAAATTGAGTGGAACAATGCTGGGAGAGTACGACTTGCTGTATGGCTTGTTTGTACGATTGTACGGAATTGCTGCGCAAAACTGCGTGCTGTCAAAAACATCTCTTTCTTGGTTGCCTGCTCTCTCTCCCTCTCTGTCGCTCAACCTGCTCAACTGCTCAAGTGTTATGAACATAGATATACATATAAAATAGATATTAATAACATAATAATTAAATGATAATTAATAAATAATAATTATTAATAATGAAAGGACATGACTATTGGTTAAGGGCACCCCTGCGTGGGTATATAAGTGAGCCCTCATTCTCATTTGTAATCATCTTATTCATTCTCTTATACATTTATATATTATTTATTATCCTCATGGATATCTTTATTTTCCAAGTATTTTGGATATTTTACTCGTAAGCCATATTTGGTTATTACATTTGTGTGTGAGCGAACTTTGTTCGTCTCATTTSGTATCAGAGCAAGTCTGATCYTGGCCATTGGCCACACTTATCCGATTTTGTCTAATTCGGATTTTAGCCAAACCCTGTCGTATCAGAGTTTCTTCGATCTGGTCATTGACTGCAATTGGGCCCTTGGCCATTTAAAGTGAATAATTATTCTGCTCCCCAAAAATTAGAAGAAAATAGTACCAAATATTAAGAAAATAAAAAGAAAATTAAAATCCTGCTACAATTAGAAAAAAAGAACCAGAAAATCAAGTGAGCCTATATATCTTAAAATAAGGAAAAATTATTCTGCTATTCATTACAAAGAAGTAACATATTAGTGAGAAGTAAAGAGAAACAGAAAGTACAAGGTGCTGGTTTTTATATTCTGGAGAGTTATCACTCATTAATCATTAGAATACAGAAATCGCACTAAAGGAAAAACTCGATTTACTGTTGGCGTATAATAGTCATAAAGTTAATGTGTTCCATTCAATGATTGCCTACATCAAGAAATAGCGGTTGTAACAGTGGCCAAAAGCGCTGCCACAGGTCTGGCTACATCTAGCGACCAAGAGAACCTTGTCGAGAGGTTTTGTCATCTGGTTAAGTCTAGATTACCAAAGGGGAACGTCACCATACGTTACACAGTACAAGCCACTAGTCAATTGTTAAGGAACAAGTGCACAAAGAAAAGGAAGTTCGTTCATGGGGTTGGTCTGTCTAGCCGCCACCAAATTGTGAAGAATATCTCCGCCAAAATTGAAATACTTGAATGAAAGCCGAAAGAATACATCCATCAAAGTTGTAACCTAGTCTTGAAAAATCGTCACACCAACCAGAAATTAGAGCCGATTTAAGAATTCTTGTGACGGGGAAGGTCGTTGTGGTAAGAAAATGTATCAGTCACACCAATAACCGTGACCCTTCATAATAATACAACGGTTCATTAATTCGTAGGTTTTTACATACCAAAGGCTTAATATCATAATTGGACAACACAGTGAAATTGCGGGTATTGGAATTACTTTACATTTTATACCAACGAAAATGGAAGAGTACAGTTTATACCAACGAGAAGGGGAGAGTACAAAAAACCTAAATATATATAAATAAAGAAAAAGAAGTTAAAAAAAAAGGAATTATAAGATAGAAAAATCAATTAACCAAAATCAAGGTTATATAAAAAGGTAATTAAAATACTATTGAAGGTGTAGTTATAAGGTGAAAAGGATATTTAAAAAAAAAGCTAAGTGGTAAAAATAAAATAAAATCCAAAGCCCAATTCAAGTTAAAAAAAAAA
>ML821485.1:154812-180787 GCA_009831015.1 Picea engelmannii
GATCCCATTAAGGAAAGCTATCTTCACATCCATTTGATGTATCCTCCATCCCATAAATGAAACCAAGGACATAACTGCTCTAATGGAAGTGTACCCGCTGATTGGAGCAAATGTCTCCTCGTAGTCCACCCCTTTTCTCTGGGAGAACCCTCTCGCCTCAAACTTCGCTTTGAACTTCTTAATGCTGTGATCTGCGGCATGCTTGATCTTGTAATGCCACCTGGAACTCACAACTGACTTCCCCTCTGATCTTGGCGCTATGTCCCAAACATTATTTTTCATCATGGAGGTGTACTAAACCATGGCATCTCACTATACCTGCTGGTCTCTTGCCTCCTGAAAACTGGAAGGTTCAGAATCTAGAATGTTGCTTATCAATGCCATATAGTTTGGAAACTTCTTTGGAGGTCTGCTCTCTCTAAATGTGCTCCTAGAAGTCTCAACATGCTCCTGAGTATCCCTCAATGTCTGACTGAACCATCGAGGTCTCTTGACAGAACTGAAAGGGGCTCTGTTTCCCACTGTTCACCTGAAGGTTGCTTCACTGCCTTGGAAATCACTGGTGACCCTGGCACAATCTTTGGGGCTTCTTGTCCGAGCTATAATTCTCAACAGGCACCTTCTTAGCGATTGATGCGGTTGCATATGCTCTCCCTTCTACATTTACATCTCTACCAAATGATATAAAGTGGCTGTCCCTTTTCGTCATTTACTTTTACTTTATACTTATCACTTGTATCTTTTTATCTTCTAATCTTCAGGTGTAGTCTTTTGCACTCCCATAATATGTTATAACTGGTTGTATTTTTGAGTCCCATTGGCCAACTCTTTTGGTCATTCATGGACAATAACAAAATTATCTTAACTTATATAATCAAAAAGTTAGTCTTAATCACAGCTTTTTCTGTTATTATAAAATTACTGCTCTTCAAGGCTTTTTTCTCAAAGATATTACTCTCACTTCAAGGTTTTTAGTTATAATGACTATATTTACTCACCACTGAATTAATTCTTTTAAAATAATCAAATATTAATGCATGAACTGAACTTTGACATAGAAAGCATCTGAGCTATTTCTCACTTGACATTTTCTCTTCCAATTCATGAGTGGCAGATGACAGGGCTAAATGTAAGCTGTAATTTATGTTAAGTGGATGTATCATTGTCAGTACAGAATACTCTTTGTGGTTGGCACTACTTCCTGGATGAAGTGAGGGCACTTATGGATGCACACGGAGAAAGAGAGAGAACAGTGTTTGTGACAGTTGGTACTACTTCTTTTGACACCCTTGTCAAGGCGGTTGACACTATCCAATGTAAAGCAGCTCTAGCAAGCAAAGGGTACACCAATCTGCTCATCCAACTAGGCCGTGGAACATATTTCCCAACAAAGGTTTTACCCTTCTGTCCATGGAGCTGCTGTTTTCTATCTTCGATATGAATTAGCTTGTAGTTTAGTTTAAGCATGTATTGATTGTTTAGTCAACCGATTAACATCTACAGTGCCCACTAAGGGCATGGTTTACCTATTATGAGTTGTGTTTGTCGAGTTCGAGTTTTCTTAGTTGGTGTTTGAGGATATCTTGAGGACTGCAAATGCAAATATCGCATGGCAATCATTGTAAGAGAAATTTTGTATAATTTGGCATCTGTTCTTTGTGGGTTCCTTTCTGATATAAAAAAGATTTTGTTTCCCATATTTTATATCCCAAGTGGGACATGTTCAAATCTGGTTTAGCTTGAATTTTGCCTAATTGCTGGAACAACTTTGGTACAAAAATGACACCTGGATTTTATTGAATGCTTTCCAGAAATGCTTGGGGATGGAGCATTATATCATAAGACTATTCCACTAGCAGTTTTTCATCACAATAATCAGCAGATTTTATTTACTAGATATTCATTGGAGTGCAAATTCCTACAGAATGTGTAGTAAGACTTGTTATCACAGGATTTGTATGTGTGCAAAGCCCTTCACAATATACCAATCTTGTGCAACAATTGGAAGTAGTTGTCACTGTCACCTAGACAAATACTTCCCTCGTTTTAGTGTTGGGTGAAGATCCAACACAGGGGAGGCTTCCCTTGTGACCTCAAGGGATCCTATAGCAAGCTAGAAGCAAGTCTATGGCTCCCTATTTTGGTCACTCAATGAGATAGGCTTAGGTTTAGGAAGAAAGGCTAGGATTAGTTAGACAAGGTAATTGATTGACGTGTGTGAGACAAGAAGTATTCCAATACATATAATGACAATTGCCAAGTTAAACCAATCAATAATCACCTCTAGAACACTAGCTTATCAAGTAGAATGATTTCTGTTGTAAAATTGCAGCAGTAAACAAGTGTATATCAACAAAGTACATTTTGCAACATCAGCAAGAAATCAGCCCAGAAAAAATAGTAATTATATCTTAGAATTAAGCCTTCGACGAGTAGATCGACATCTGATTATCAAACAATAATTCCGGGCAAATTTCACCACAACATTAAGTAAGTTTTCAGCAATATCCTTAAGCCCAAATGGCTGTAACAGTCATTCATGACAGCAGCAACATTAACAATGATTCTACAAGGCGTTGAAGCACAACTTGCTTGCCAATGAAGTCAGAAAACTAAACTAAGAGAGTGATTTTGAGATTGTTGAGAGAGTTGAGTTATTAGGTCATCACATGCATAACAGACTACTGCCGTTTCACTTCTTTGGGCAAATGGAGTCTTTCACAATTTGAAGATCAAGTTAGAAGACAAGGAAGAGGCGAGGGAACAAAACCCTAGGACTATACCCTCATAGGCCTAGGATGTCTCCTTCTTTCCAAGTCGCCTAGCTAGGATAAACAAGAGAACCGGGTTTTAAACCCTAGGGGGATAGCCACTCCTAACCCTTAGAACTAAGCCCTAGCCAAGGCAACCTTAAGGGGATAGTCACTCCTAACCCTTAAGACAAACCTTGAATGCTTCGACAAATCGAGATGGATAAAAAAAAAGGAGGGGGATAATCAATCTTAATCCCTCCTAGGATTTCAAGCAAACAAGAACCTAACATACAAGGTAACATGCAACAATTACCAATCTAATACGAGTGTCCACCATAGCATACCATGAACATAGCATTAAACTTGAAAGAAATCACTTATTAAGACAAGTCGTTGCATATGAAGAAACCCTAGCTTGATTCATCCATCAACAAGAAGCATCCACACATTTTCCTTCAAAACCTGTGCACAAGACATCCATAGCGAAAAAGAGAGAGATAGAGCAAACTTTTCTAGAGAAGAGATCTCACAAATGTGTGAGTTGTGATGATGAGTTTACAAAATGGAGCGCTAGCCTTTATATATGAGGTTAACCAAGTGCTTTGTCCACAATAATGCCTAAAACAACAATGAATCCATGATACAAGTGGGACCGACCCCTCAAGTAGTCTCTAACAATGATAAATCATGCTAAAACATCATAATAAGCCCTCCAAAGTCGCACGTGTGGGTGACGTCATGCTCCAAGAAGATCTAAGAGGCCTTCAAAGGCTCCGTCTCGTCATCAAGGTGCCAAGTATGGTGGAAAATGACCTCTCCTCGGCAAAGGTCATGCCTCATCATCAAAACCCCAACTCATCACAGTGGTGCCCCAATGGTAAGCAAGCCCCAATCCATGATGAAATCATCCATATGCTCAACATCCAAGGTGAAAAAGCCAACGTTCAAGGTAGAATGAAGGTGCATCTTGTCTCTGCATGGCATCCAATCCTGTGCTAGTGCAATGTCCTCCAACCAATGCCTAATAATCTCTGGGGTACAGTGCCCAAGGTGTGGGATTCTTGCCCATTTGTGTGCTAGCATGACTATATCTACAAAGCAAAGGCTCATTTGTCCATCGTCCAAGGTCCAGGAGGTGTGAGAGCTTGTATTGGAGGGTGCTAAGTCATCAAATGACTCAATGCTCTGCATCACACATACTATGTCCTGCACGAAGTGCACAATGTCCTGGGTGAAATCACATGGGTGTCCTCCAAAGACCATGTGAGGCTCACCCAATTTAGTCAAAACCATGGAATCAAGTAAAACCAACAATCACAAGGGACAATAATCCTTAAAATCATGTAAAGTAAGCCATCTATTAACTCAAAAGCCAAATGGACAACTCTCATTGGGTATCCCCTTCAAACTTTGTTATCGCACAGTTTGTAGTTTGGGAAAAGCCCAACCCAAGCAACAAGTGTGTGACACAACTGGGGATACCTATCACTGTCACCTCAATAGATATCCCCCTTGTTTTAGTGATGGACAAGTCCAACACAAGGGAGGCTTCCTGGGTGATCCTAGGGGGATTGCAAGGGGAGAGGCCAACAGCTGAAGGAACCACCCCTACAGGTAACGATTGAAAGATCTTGAGGCTGGAGTATAAGTCAAGGAAAGGGCTGCCAATTGATAGTACCTGCAAAACAAATGTTAGACAACCCAAACAAGACAATATATGATGAAATAAGCCCCGAGACAAGAAGGAAATCAGCAAGAAACCTTGCTGTCCCAAAATTGCAGCATATAACAGTGATATAGCAGCAACAATATAATTTTAACAGCTGCAAATTAGACCGTCAAATCAGCATATGATATTGGATAAGAAAGCTTGCAATTAGTAGACAATTTTCCAATGCTTAAACCAAGATTTTGATGTCAAAAGAGGGCTATAAAAGAGTGTTATCAACAAAGAATTATGACAGCCCTATGGCTGTAGCAAACTTTTGTTACAACAACAAATTCTAACCACTAAAATCAACAAGTAAACCACCCAAACAATAGCCCTCTAACAGTAGATTAATTATCACAGCTTACAAACAATTTTCAGTGGTAGAAAAGTAGAGAAATTGTATGAGAAAGAGTGTTTTGCTGCAACTGTAATGGCTGTAGCTTAATGTTTATTACAACAAACTAACCACTTGACCAATCAAGACGCCCTTGACACATAAGAGAGTCTAAAGCGTGTAAAATTCAAATCCAACTTAAACAATTCCAAACCATCAATTTTCACGTTTAGCAATGCAACATTTAACAATCTCCAATGCAAAGTTTAGTGCCTTGTTATTGGGTGAATGGAGTCTCTTCCTTTGAAGGAAAATTAAACAAAGAGGAAGAAGAGATTCTTGTTGAGAGTTAAATCCTTATAACACCCAACAACAATCCTTCCAAATCGTTTAGCTTGGGATCCAAGATGAACTAGGGTTTAATGTTTCTCTAAGGGTGTAAACCCTCTTACTCCCTAGAGAAATAAACCCTAGCTAAGCCTTGCAACAAGGGTGTAAACCCTCTTACTCCTTGTTGCAAGCCTTATATCCCTTCAATAACAAAGAAGAATAAACTTTGGTGGAGGGTGTAAGCCCTTTTACTCCTCCTAGGGTTTAAGATATTTTTCTTCAATTCAAACAAGCAAGACAACAATAAATTGCAGAAATTACTCACCAAATCCAAGAGAAAGCATGCAACAAACCCTTACTACCAAGAAATCATCCAACGTTTTTCCAAGAGAGACTACCAAGAGAAATCGATAGCCTTTACTGCTCCAATAGATGAGAGTTGCATCCATTTTGACAAGAAAAAGAGAGATAGCGAATTATCCAAGAGGGCTGAAATTTTAGTCCAAGAGTAATAATATCAAGTGATGAGTTATGTTCTAGTGACAAATGACTTGTCTCTATTTATAGAGGAAAACCCAAGTCATAGTTTGTCCACATTACAATTAAATCCATAAATTTAGGCTAAAACCAAAATTACAATTCTTAATTAGCAAATTGTTTTGCTCTTTTTGCACACATAGGCTACGAAATGACCAAAAATAACAAAATGATGGCATGTAAGCCCATAAAGCTCCTCTCCAAGGTTGCACGTGTAAGAGTAGGCCTCCAAAGGCTAGGACGTCAAGCTAGGAAGGTGCCACGTCATCCCCAAATAAAGCTATAATGTGGGGCTTCAAGCCCATAACACCACCTAGTGCACCAAATGTGTCAAATGTCCTCTCAAAAGTGTGATGTCGTGCTCCAAGGAGGGACATTTGGGCATAGGAGGGTGACGTCATCTCCCCTTCATGCTTTTGGGCCTTGTCCAAATGCTAGAGATGTCTCCCAATGAGTGGGGTGCAACATCGATCTAGTGGGCTTTGTTATCGCGAGATTTCTAGTTGTGTAAAGCCCAACACAAGATCACCAAATCTTGCGTAACTACAGGATATCCTACCGCTGTCACAGAGTTGGCCAAAGTGAAATTCTCACAATATTTTCAGCAAATCATTGCAGAACCTCTGGACGAAACGAAGTGTGAGACCAACAAAGGTAAAGAGCAAGTGTCTCTCCAAGACAGTATCAAAACTAAGAATATTGTGGGTCATGACAATGTAAACCATCAGGTTCTCGAAGAAGGAATATATAGCATGTTTATTGTGGTGGATTCCCCTTTCATAGATGAAGAAAGAAAAGAAGGGTCTTGGGGCCTGGATTTTGATGGTGCACACTCAAGTACGGGCTCAGATGCAGGAATAGTCTTAAGGTCGCCCGATAACGAGACCGCCCTTTTTTCATATAGACTTGAGTTCGACTGCACAAATAACATTGCTGAGTACGAGGCCCTTATCCTAGGAATCAACCTGGCCATCGATATGAACATCAACAACCTACATGTAAAAGGGGATTCTGACCTAATTGTTTCACAAGTCAATAAGAAGTTTGTTGCAAAAAACCCAAGGTTAAAGCAATATAGAGATGCTGTTTGGGAGGCCATGAAGAGGTTTGAAAACTTTTCCATCGAGGCCATCCCTAGGGAAGAAAATCATTTGGTAGACAGTCTTGCTGTGTCCGCTTCAAACTTACAACTTTCCAAAGAAATCAGTGTCTACAAGGTAGAAGTCAACTTCAGACCTTCATTACCTGACAACTTGGAACATTGGCAAGTTTTTGAAAACGACAGTCGACTTCTTTCGTTTTCTACAGAATGAGGGAGAATTCTCTGAAGCCCAAATAAACTTGTTGGCTGAGAAGGAAAACATCGAGATCATCGATATAGCCGACGGGCCCCTACCCAAAGGGATTGTTCCTTTGGAAAACCTCTTTGAACGAAATGATATGTACAAAGGGAAACCTCTAAATAAAATCAATGACGAGATTATTGAATGCAACATTGGAACCGAAGAATCCCCGAAGTTAATTAAATTTGGTAAAGGAACAACAACTGATGAGAGGGAAAAACTAACTACACTTATAAGAGAGTTCAAGGATGTTTTCGCTTGGTCTTATGAAGATCTAAAGGCCTACCGGAAAGATGTTATACAACATGCCATTCCCTTCATTGATGGCGCAAAGCCTTTTAGACAAAATCTTAGTCAAATGAACCCAAAGGTTGCCCCACAAGTACAGAAAGCGTTGCAAAAATGGTTGAGGTAGGAATAATTGAACCTATTGGATATTCATCATGGGTTTCTAATCCGGTCATTGTAAGGAAGAAGACTGGTGAAATTAGGATATGTGTGGATTTCAGAAACTTAAACCAAGCCTCACTCGAGGACAATTATCCCTTACCAAATATGGAATATCTTTTGCAAAGGGTAACCGGTGCAGAGATGATGTCCATGCTTGATGGTTTCTCGAGGTACAACCAGGTTTTGGTAACGGAGGATGATCAACTCAAAACTGCTTTTACCACCCCTTGGGGAACCTATAAGTATTTACGAATGCTCTTTGGACTCACCAATGCAAGGGCTACTTTTTAGCGAGCCATGGACTATGCCTTCAAAGATCTAATCAGAAAGCTCATAGAGATATACCAAGATGATTTCACTGCCATTTCTAAAACAAGGGAACAACATATTCAACACTTAAGAATTATCTTCCAAAGATGTAGCGAATATGGCGTTTCTCTCAACCCTAAGAAATCAATTTTTGGTGTAGACAAGGGTAAGTTATTGGGACACATCATTTCTAAAGATGGAATCACGATAGATCCCGCCAGGGTTGAAGCCATCAAGAAAATCCCTCTCCCTAAAGATAAGAAAGCCTTGCAATCCTTCTTCGGCCAGATTAACTTTATCAGGAGATTCGTTCCAAACTTTGCCGAAATTGTTAAACCCCTTAACAAGTTGCTAAAGGACACCCATTTTGAATGGGAAAGTGAAGGTAGGCTATCTTTCGAATGTATTAAGGAGGCAATAATTGTCGCACCTGTCTTGGTTAGCCCGAACTTCTCCAGGGACTTCATCATTTTTTCCTTTGCTCAAAGGATACCATCGCAGGTGTGTTGTTACAAAATAATGATCAAGGGGATGAACAACCAATAGCTTTCATGAGCAAGAATCTTAGGGACTCAGAACTGAATTACACCATCACGAAAAAACAAGCTTATGCTCTAGTCAAGTGTCTTAAGCACTTTCGAACCTATGTGGGATACAACAAGATCAAAACCTTTGTCCCCTACTACATTGTGAAGGATGTGTTATCCCATCAAGATTTCCTTGGATCAAGGGGAAAGTGGGTGTCACAAATACATGAATATGATTTGGAAATCAAGCCAACTAAGATAATTAAAGGACAAGGGTTGGCAAAAATGATGATATAAAGCAATCAAGAGGCCATAGAGGTAGGACAAAAGGAGCAAGTCAACATCGTCGTAAGTGAGATTGAAAACAATGAATGGTATTTAGACATCATTTATTACCTAAAAAACCTCAAATGCCTTGATCATTTGGTGGAACATAAAAGAAGAGCCCTGAGACTCAAAGCCATGAAATATTGCCTAACAGAAGAGGGTCTTGGGTGGAGAAACCCAGATGGGGTAATCCTTAGATGTGTTGATAAAGAAGAAGCTGACAAGTTAGTCACAGAACTCCATGCAGGACATTGTGGAGGCCATTTTGTAGCACGCACCACGACCCATAAGATTTTAAGAGAAGGGTACTATTGGCCTACTATTTTCTCCGACACACATCAATATGTTAGAGCTTGTCAGCCGTGTCAATTTTTTACCGGAAATCATCGCCTCCCTGCCCTTCCCCTTAAACCAATCATTGTAGAAGCACCCTTTCAACAATGGGGACTGGATTTCATCGGTGAATTCAAAGACAATTCTAGTAACAGATACAGATGGATTTTGACCGCCATTGATTACTTCACCAGATGGGTGGAAGAAGTCGTAATGAAGTTCCTTGAGGAGAAGATTATTACTAGATTTGGTGTTCCTGCTAAGATAACCACCGACAACGCCAAAGCCTTTAGCTCAGTGGCGCTCGATGAGTTTTGTTTTAAGTATGGGATTGTTTTATCACACTCTTCGAATTATTATCCTCAAGGGAATGGATTGACAGAATCCAACAACAAAAACATCATGAACATTGTGAAAAAGACTGTTAGGGAGTGTTATCCCCCACTTTTAGGGATAACTAAGGAGATTATGTTTCGAGGCCCACAGGTCCTAGACAGAGTACCGAGAGCCAGATCGACTTGAGCATGGCCCTGGAGGGCCCATCTTTTCTTCCTTTCAGCGCCTCCACTTTGTTAGCAGCGACATCCATCACCCCGGCTTGGTCCTGTATCAGAGATAGTTCTTGCTCCATGAGGTGATGAGTCCGGGTATCATGGTATGTGTCTCTCTGATCCTGAAAACCTTGTGCTTGTGTCACAAAGAGACTTCAAGGAAGGGGATCAAGTTCTACTATGGGACAAAAGAAGAGAAAAACCATGAATGCATCAAAAGTTCGACAGTCTTTGGCTAGGCCCCTACAAAATAGAGGAAGTGTTCGGACCAGACTCTTTCTACTTATCCACGACAGACAGGAGGAGAATGCCACTACCAGTAAATAGATCTCTCCTCAAACATTATTTCCAGGGTGGCACATGACTTCTTCAGGGCTCGTGCCCCAAGTAAGTAGGTAGGTCATTTTGATTCCCTGCATTTGCATCTTGATTGCTCATACTAGTTTAGATGCATTTCATTTTCACTCTACCTTACTTATTGATTTCATGCTTAGCTTAGAATTTATTCAAAAAATGTCAATTTTTTTTTCTAGCTTTAGTGGGTTTTGATATGATCATATGAGAACAAGGATGAGTAGGCCATCCTGCACTTGACAGTTTGATGTTTACTTATAGGCACAGGTCTACCAGGAGATACTGTGGTTCTCATGCACTCTGCGGCGAGCACATGTCCCCAAGTAGGAGCCATATGTTATCCCCATTTTGTGGATAACTAAGGAAATGATGTCTCGAGGCCCTCAGGTTGCAGATATGGAGTGTTGAGAGACTACATGACCAACAATACCCTTTACACAGATGGAAAACCCACTCACCACCACAGATGGTCACAGGTTTACAAATGGCATCCACCACACCAGTTGGCTTCCGAAAGGCAGTGGGCCTTGCTCCATGAGGTACAAGTCAGTATTATGGTGAGCATCATTTCAATACCTAAGCCATTTGATTATGTTGTATCTTAGATTGCTCTAGATTTCATGATATGTGCTTGGACATTATGCCTTTTGCCCTGCTTCACCATGGTGGTTGACATTTTKCCCTAGCAAGTGGTCTTCTTAGGGAATGGGTTTGCTACTGGGAAATCCCTTAATAAGCCATCGTACCGTTCYCGACCATACTTACCATTTTCCATCATTATTCCCCTCCGTTTCTTTATCTCTTGGGATTTTAGGGTGTATTGACCCAAGAAGGGGTTGTTCCTCATTCTATGGGAAGAAGGGGCTAAAGGCCTAKAGGGGTTGGTGTTGAGTAAAAGATAAAAGCCATATATGAACCTTCCAGATGCTTCGCCYARGGATCACCCAAGAAAGCAATAAAATGCTTATCTTTGAATAAAAGGGGACCCACAATATAGCAAAGAAATCCCTGAAAGGTAGGTTGAAGGATAGGAGGTCTCATCACGAGTCGACCTATCACGTCCATGGATATCTAGTGGTATGACATTGCCATTATCTGGTCACCAAACCAAGGCAGTGGCTCTCAGTTGCATGGCTGAGAGAAAGGGGGTCTCATCACGAGCCAACCTTCTCATTTCAATTAGGCATTTGTGGGTGACATTGCCACTATCTGGTCACCACGCCAGGGCAGTGACCTTCAATCTCTCCTTGTGCTAAAGAAAATATAAAGAAAGAAAGATAAAAGGCAAATAATGGGCTTGGAAAAAGTGCATTGCAGACAAAGGTACCACACACCCTCTACAAAGGCGCCCATGAATGGGACACTACGACCCCTAGTATGTCATGAGCCCTATGCCCATTGAGTCTTGATCCCATCCACCTCATACACTTTACATGGCTTAGAGAGGGACCTCTTGGAGGCTCTCCTTGACCTAGGGCAAGATCTACCCAATATGACACCTCGTCAACCCTCCCATACTTAAGCTTGACAAGTCACATAGTGTCTTTGAGCTGTTAATTGTTTGATATGGTAATCTTTGATGCACATGCTTAGATGGCTTGTTTATTGATTGGATCCACTTATCATGATGTTATGACTTGAGATCCTTGGAGGGCGTGTCCATTTGTATTTGTAGGACCTAGCTGGTGGATAGTTTTGGGAGATCAAGCCTAGCTTGGGCTTCCATGGGGCTATAAGCCCACAGGTTGGATGCCAGGGGCCCGCATGCCAAATGAGAGAGAGATGACTTGGACGGCCTTGATGATGATTTGGATGACCTAGCCCACCCATTGCTTGATAAACGATTTGCCCAAGAAGGGCAAAACGTCCCACTTTTGAGCATGACGTCATGGTATTGGGCGTTTGGGCTTGGTGGTGAGGTGCCACTCACTTGCACTTGGACGTTTTGAGGAGAAGAGGGTTTTCACCAAGAAGAGATCATCTAGATGTTTGACACATGGCCTTGGGAGGCCCTTTCATCCTTCTCCAACAACAACGACCTCCTCAAAGTGGCAAAACGTCCCCTAAAGGGGTGATGTCATCCTTAATTAGGGTTTAATTTGTGCAAAAGATGAAATTTTAAATGAATTGTTTAATATTATTGTGTTAAGGGGGCAAGATTAGGGTTGTTGACCCTTAATCTTGTGTTTTACTCCTTATTTTGTGGACAAGCCATGTTGGCTAATTTTTGTATAAATAGAGATCATAAGATCTCATTTCAAATCATAACTTTCCTCTCACAAGAGGACTTGGTCTGAAATTCCGGCCTCCTTGGCTATTTTAACTCTTTTGCACTTGTGTATGGCTGATTTTATGAATGGTTGGTGGAAGAATGCTTAGCGCTAGCTTTGGATGATGCATTTCTAGCTCTTGTGGTGATTTGTCTTGGTATTTCTCTTGATCTTGGTATGGTTTTTTACTATTATGCTATCATTATTTCAAGTTCAAGTGTTTTATGCTAGGAGCTAGGTGGGAAGTATAAGGGCATACACCCTCTTAGCTTAAACCCTAGCTTAGAGAAACTTGCCTTGGAAAGTAAAAGGGCTTACACCCCCAAGGAGGTAGCTTCTCTAAGCCCCTTGTGACTCCATTAACCCAATAGTAAAGGCACTAGTCATAAATTTGTTGCATTGGAGATATAAAATTACGCTACTTATTACTGCTATTACAAATTTGCACCTTCAGCCACTAGGGCTGCAAAAACCCTAACATACGTGCTCAAATAACTCTTTATTCAACCATTGGTTTTGGCTCAAATTTTGCGCACTTACTCTACTTGTCCTAGTGCACTTTCTGGCAAATTTTGAGGGCATTCTAGTGGCTGATTTTCTTGCTGTAATACATTGAATGTTACAGCCATAAGGCTGATATAATTTGCTGCAGACAAGTGTTTACAACAGCCTTATCTTTTATGCTAAGAGTACTAGTTCTTTCACCTTGAGTTTAGCTAGTCAATTACTAGTTTTTCTCTTGCTTTTTCTAGTTGATCCTTAACATTTATTGAACAGCTTATAGTATCTTTTTCTTGCTGATTTATACGGTCATCTATTGCTGCAAATTAGGGACAGCAAGCTTAACTTGCTGATCCAACTAACATATACTGTTGCAAGGTGTGTTTTCTTGTGTTTTGGGCAGGTACAATCATCCGAAAAAGCACTACATTTGAGGGGTAACCTTTGCTTGACTTACAAGGCATCTCTCCCTACCTTTCATTCCATTTAGACTTGATCTATAGGGGCTCCATTTCCACTTCTTTCCATCTCCGTCTCAATCCCCCTAGGGTCATCGAGATTGCCTCCCTAGAGTGACCTAGTCACCCTTGAAGTGCGGGACCTACATCGAGGTGACATTGGGTGTAGGATTCCCATAGTTGTAGCACTCGTTTCGTGGTTGCGTCGGGCTTTGCTTTGCCCAACGTACAACTTGTGCCATAGCACAACTCACATTCTTGAAATTATTACCATTGTGTAAAACCTTCTAAATTGCTGTTGAGTGTTCCCAAAGCCAATCGTTAAACTCATGTAAGAGGGTGGGTGCGAGAAGTCACATCCCATAGTTATTGGGGAGCATGGGCTGAAGTACAATCATCTTTGGGAAGAGTGAGAGCCAAGAAAGCAAGGGAGAAGAAGGGAAATTCGTATGTAGAATGGGGACAGTGTTTACATGCATATTTTTGTCAACAAAAGAGGAGTTGAGTGTTGGGAAGAGCACCGACCATGTTGTGCTTGAAGGAAGCCATTGTTTGGCTGTGTTTTATGTTGAGAAAGAGGCCCGTGTGCCTGTAAATCATTTTCCCGTGGAGGAAATGGATCAAGAGCCTTGTGAAAGTTGTTGTGAGAACTCCTAGAGTAGATGGGGGTTCCTAGTCAACTGTGTGCACTGAAGCCTTGGAGGGAAGTGGAAAGGCCCGAGGGACTGTGTGTAGTGAAGGGGGATTCCATTCCTTGGGTTTTGCAGGTTGTGGGGAACAGAGTGGAACCTGGGTTTTGGGGTTGTTGTGTGTGGAGAGTGGACAACCAGAAGGGCTGGATCTCCTTGTGGACTCATAGCCTTAGCTTGGTGGTGGTTTGCTATTGAGAGGATATGAACAACAGTGCCTATGGTTGGGAGGTTCATCCTTCATACACAACCAATTGGTAAATTGTTGATAGATAAATGTTCTATTGTTTTTATTTTGTTTATTCTACTGTGTAAATGGGTTAGATGAATGCTGAGCATTTTACTGTGTTTGAACATTTGTGTGTGGAGAGTGGACATCCAAAAGGGCCGGATCTCCTTGTGGACTCATAGCCTTAGGTCGGGGGTGGCCTGCTGTAGAGAGGAAATGAACAACAATGCCTATGGATGGGAGGTTCATCCTTCATACGCAACCAATTGGTTAATCGTTAACAGATAAATGCTCTATTATTTGTCTTGTTTATTGTTTAGATGAATGCTGGGCATTTTGCTGTGCTTGAAAAGTTGCATTCATGGTTTTCTTTATGCTGTAGATGCATTTAGATTTGTGGTATTAGTCAAATGGTTAAATCTGTGTGTGATTTGTAGTTGGTAAGCTACAAGAAAATATTAAGTAGAAAATCTTAATTTTAAATGTGTTTTCCACTCGTAAAACACAGGACCCGTATGGGCCAAGAAACAACGCGAATTTGGGGATTTTGCTCTGATTTTTCATCGTTTTCTCCCAAATTTGCAGAGACTAAAATCTGTAACAACGAATTTGGTAAAATTCGCTGTCACAGATTTTGGTCTGTGCAAATTTGGGAGAAAACGATGAAAAATCAGAGCAAAATCCCCAAATTCATGAGCAAATTCAGGTCGGAGTTGCCTCGTAGCCATTGAAGAGAGGTTTAATGGAGTACATTTGCAGAGTTGCAGAGTTAAAATTCGACCTAGAAGGTCGAAATTCGTGTATTATGGCCACTGTAGAATTTGGGCAAAGTTTGATGAATCGACGACCAAGATTGTGGTTGATTTTGAGATCAACGATCGAGATTCATCCTTGATAGATTTAAAAACTTATAAGGTTTTCAGAGTCTAGCATGGTCATGCAGATCAACGATCGAGATTCATTTTCGGCCGTTGGGAAGTTGGAGCTGATCGACGGTCAAGATTTGATTTGGAGCTTGGAAAATAGAGCAAATTGACACTCGAGACTCGTTGATGGATCAACGATTAAGATAATTTTGAATGAGAGATTGACGGCCCAGATTCATCCTGTATTATGGTTGAAAATTTCTAAGTGTTGGAGTTTGCCAAAAGAATTCGCTGATGGTCTTATGGTTAGATTGGCGAGATTGCGAAGAAATTTTAGTTTGCCAACATAAATCACTGATGGATGATAATCAGATCGACGAGTTTGGTGAAGAGTTTGGTTCAGCCCAAAGAAATCTCCGATTGTCGATGATCAGGGGTTGGAAGGTTTAGCGAGGTGTTCAATTCGTCCAAGAGAAATGGCCGATCACCGATCAAAGGAAAGGGGAGGATGACATGTCTTGCCATGTCAACATACACATGTCATGCCACATCATCCAGAGTGCCATGTTAGTGTCCACGTGTCATGCCACATCATCATCTAAATGTCATGCCACATCATCCAAGAGATGGCCGATGGTGGATGGTCGGGGTTAGACGAAATTTGCAAATAAGGTGGTTGTCAAAGGAATTCGTCGATGGCCGATCGTCGATAATCGGGGATCGACGAGATTCGTGGGCAAAAATCGATTTTCTAGAGAAATCACTGATGATCGAGGTTCGGGGCAATTGATGAGTAAGTTTGGTTTTCCAAAGGAAAACACCGATCTCTGATGGAGCTCGAATCAATAGTCCAAATTGTTTTAAGTTGCTGATCGATGGTGGAAATTGATCCGTGGGGTTGGGAAAGGACTAGTGGATCAACAACTGAGATTTTACCTGATTTGAGATCGACGACTTAGATTTAAAGGATGTTATAACAATAAAATAATCAATTTTCTATGAAATTTTATAGTTTTTGAAGGTCATAAACTTGTGGGGCGATTTTGAGGCCCTAAACGACATTTTTAGGCAATAAAAATCCACGATAATAGAGCTTTGTACCTTTGGTACACTTTGTCTCTGCAACTTAAATATAGTAACTCGGAGAGCTTTCCAACAAGCTACTCCGGGTGCAAAACAGAGCTCGTATGAGAAAGTTACAGCTGAAACAATTAAGGTAAAATTTCGGCACCAGTTTACTTCTAGAGGACATAACTCCTTGCTCGGAGATCCGTTTGGGGAACATGAATAGTCTATGGAAAACTTATGGACCATAGAAGACAGTTGTGAAGTGAGATTGGGAATCTAGGTATGTAAAAATGTGCAGGAAGAGAAAGAAGACATCTGTAGCATTCAAGGTTAAAAATGTAAAACAATAAAAAAATTCTGCGGGTCGTAACTAAAAGTTTGGAGCTCGGATTAGGGTGAAACTTTGACAGACTGTTCAAAAGATAGTCATGGACATACCCAATTGGGATTTTGTCAAAATCCCAAAGGAGTTGGTGTAGGGATGCATGAATAGGGCCAAAATTGCTTAAGCCATGGGAAAGTGTAAAAGGGAAAAGTTGTCATTTTCAGATTGTTGCAGGATTTGACTAGAGCATCAGTTTGGAAATATGAGAGTTGCTGTGAATTTGGTGTCAGCAGTATTATTTGTGTCATGTAGAAAATTTTTCTTGGTTCTCAAGAGATTTACCTTTGTAAGTGGCAAAAGTTGGTGTTTGAGATTATTTACACCAAAGAGAAAGGTGTACAAAATGGGTAAATTGGAAATATTCAATTACCTATAAATTTATGCTCTGTGCTCAGAATTGAGCAAGAAAGTAGTCAGTGGAAAGTTGTTGGAGAGGAGAATCCATATATCCACTCATTAGTTTTGAGCCAAATAATTCTCAAGGAATCAGAAGGAAGGTTACTCGTGGACTTGGAGGACACCATTGAGTAGAATAGGAATTTCAGGAAGCCATAACTTTTGGTTCATAAATAAGATTGAATCATGAGTATGGTCATTGGAAAGGTAATCTAAAGGTCAACATGACAGAAGGTTTAAGTTCTCCCAAGGAGCATTGGGTTGCTCCATAAAGTTGCAGGAAAAAGTGGAATTGGGTTCCATGAACTGTGTAACTACTCAATGTGAAGATTTTTCCAGATAATGTCAAAAATTGGTGAAGCTTTCCCATATGATAGAGGTAAGTGCTAGAGGTGATTGCTGGGTAAGGAAGAGTATTGAAACTCATGATAGTGCCTATGCATGAGTATAGAGACACATTTGAAGTGCAACATCTTGTCAAAATAAAAAGGGGTTTGAGCTTATTATCAAGGTATTGGTAATAAGCAGGGGAGAACTCTAGTAGAGAGTGTTGTGTGAAGGGATTGCTAGCAAGAGGATAAGATTCCCCAAATGAGGATTGTGTGGGTCGATTCTCGATTAATCCTAGGGTCTATTGGACAAGGAAGCAGGTCTAGCTTGTATAGGCTAAAGCATCAAGGAGCTGCAAAAAGAAGTGCAGGGATGCAAAGCAAGTGATGAAAGGTTGACAAAGGTTTAAGGAAGAGTAGAGGAATATTAGTATTAAGTTGCTATCGAGTATGAATGGTTTGCAAAGGAGAATCAAAAGAGGTTCTCACATAAGGTATGAAGCCAATAGGTGAGGAATGTCATAAGCATGCACAAGAGTTAAGAAAAACTCCATAGCCTTGAAGGTAGAAATGTAGTGAAG
The DNA here is from genome assembly GCA_009831015.1 of Picea engelmannii. Lineage (NCBI taxonomy): Eukaryota > Viridiplantae > Streptophyta > Pinopsida > Pinales > Pinaceae > Picea > Picea engelmannii. Next base: position 172,444 of record ML821485.1, read on the forward strand.
GCTACAAAGATTGCTGCAAGAGAAGGAAAAAGGATACCATGAGATGAGGTGTGACTCATGGAGTGGATGAGTCATCTCTATGTGCAAGTATGGGAATGCATGAAGAAGGAATTGTTAGGTATGATCTAACAACATTTGTCTAAAAGTAACCCAAAGCAAGAAAACTGCCTCTATTATCAGAGTGCACAACAAAAGCATGGTACATGTGCAAATGGAGGAGTGTAGCATTCCATTTGGAGCAGAGTGGTTTTGAGTGGCCAAGCAAGTGCTTCATAGTGAATCACTCAATGAAGTGAAGAAAGATATTTAAAATTGAGCAAATTCAGATGGTAAAGGATATTAGAAAGATGACGTAAAAGAAATTTTTTAGAATGTTGAAATGCCAATCAATGATAATGGTATATCAAGACCAATTTGGTCAAGGAAATGGGGAATGGTTAATTAGATTGTATTGCTAATATTCAGCTCGAGTAGTGCATGTTACAACAATATTAATATTGAGAATGTTAGCCAAAAAAAAATGTTGGGATAGGATTCCCTACATAAAGGAAGCAGTTGTGGGATGATAGCACTAGTGGATTTAGTGGCTGGGAATGCAGAATGGCCAAGTGGGGCTTGGCTGGAAGGTTCAAAATAAAGGCCAGTGGTGCACAATTGAGTAGAATGGCAGTGCGTAGGGCAACAAGGCTCTACAAAAATTCAAGGACAACCATCTACAACAACAAAACAAAATAAACAAATAAAGCTGAAATAGATATGCATTGGAATGCATGATAGAATTGATGCATGATGCATATAAGAAAGATAGAGTGCATGAACATGAAATAGGCATGATGAGATTAATTGCTTAATGGATATTTATGTGCATGGGTGCATGTGGACATGCCTAGACATGTAGATGGCATGAGTGTAGACTAAGAGTAACCCGTTGATATATATATATATATATATATATATATATATATATATATACATGAGTTAATGATGCTATGATATTCGGGTATGACTAATGATGGATTGTGTATCCAGGAAAATCATATAGCATGGCTAAAGACAAGGTTGAGGATGATGCTACTGCATATGAAAGCCATCCATATGAAGGAAAAGGGTGATGGTAAAAGTGTTGACCAAGAGAATTGGTGAAGGGAGCTAGTGAGCTTCTTCAAAATATCAAATGATCAGGTAGGAGGCATTGAGTATGCAAATGTTATTTACTGCTTGAATGCATTTATGAGAAATTTACTTGCATATTATGTTATATTGGTTATGAGATCATAACCAAGTCAAGTAAGGAGATATACTCCTGGAGTAGAAATGAATGCCATTAATGATGGCCATGTATGAGGCCACAATGTGGTTGGAAATGGAAGGGCTGTAGCGCCATGCAAGTGTTTAATGGTCTTTCCCCGTTTAATTGATGTTTAGACTGCAACCTCTTTGTCGACACTGAATAACATTAGGGGATCATGCTCCTAGTGTTGTGTATGGGTTAAAGAGGAAGGTATCCAAATAATCGAACAAGTAATTGGGAAGAGTCTGGATAATATGTTAAAGCAATGGCTAAATCATCCAACTCACATGGTGGAATACATGACATGGATATGTGGTATTCTAGAGTCAATGCAAGGATGCATTGTGTGGATGTGGCCATGAGTATTGGCACATTGGTTTTGTCATTGGTAGAGTTTGATTGTATAATGAAAAACTTGGTATGTTAGATAATGCATGTACAAGGAATGATGATTTCATTCTATTTAATATGAATAATAGTTGGAAGTGATTGAATTTTAGAATAATATAAGTATGAAATCACTTTATAGAGTGATTGCAAATGCTGCAATGAAATGATAATGTGCATGAATATTGACAATTGTTTGGCTGAATGAAAGTTGAGAAAAATTGCAGCAAGACTGGTCTTGGATATGGCAACGATGTAAGCCCATAAAGAAGACCGATATCTACAGCTGCAAGAGCCAAACATAATGAACAAGAAACTCATGCATGGAAATTTATTTTCCTATATAGAACAAATTTGAGAAATTAATAATTGCAAATTGTTATAATATGCTAACAATTTGTTTGGTTGAATGAAAGTGTGAAAAATTGCAGGAAAAATGGTCTTGGATATGGAAATGGTGTAAGCCCATAAGGAAGACCAATGCATATTGTTGCAAGAGACAAACGTCTGGAGAAAAAAATCTCATGCTTAGGAAACCTAGTTTCCTATATGTAAAATAGATTTCGAAATTAATATGTAAAATTGCTATGATGATATCTCATGATGACTGTATGTGTGTAATACAGATGAGATGATGGCTATTAGAGCTAGAAAGATCAGGAAGGAGGCTACTGTTACAAGACTGGAACCCTATGATTGCCACAAGTTACAAATTTCTGGTGAAAAATCTGGTAGTGAGTTGGTACTCCCCTTGTGCAAGAACACCTTGGCAAATGATGGATCGCCCGAGGGACTGTGTAGCAGTGAAGGGGATGCCTGAACCTGGAGTGTCTCGATGGCAAGGGGGATGGAACTCAAGAATGTATATGACATGGTGCCCAAAATCATAAGGGTGTGTTAGGAAATAATAGTGAGCTAAATTCTTGTCGTGGTTGCTCGTGAAATAGAGCAACAACCATATGAATAAGTGATTGTATTCACTATGTTAATTATGTTGAAAGTTGGGTTAATTGTTGTTCAGTGCATTTTAAGTTTTTCCTTACTCACAGTTACTTGTCGTGCCTGAATGACATTTCTGCATCTATTTTTTTATGTGACCAGATGCTTTTGTGTGTTTGCTTCATCGTCGTTACGTATGTTTAAGTTGATTGCTTTATGTTTTAATTGTTATGGCAAATTGCATGAGATTGTATGTCATGTGTATATTTTCTTTCCACCAGAGTTGTGTTAATATGTTGTGCAGGAGGCACAATTGTAACTATTTGAAAGTTTGAGATTCCGTTATCACAGCTAGAGTTCCTGGAGCCACAACTTAGAGACTTCTCGTCCGACTATGTGACAGAACCTTGGAAGGGAAGTGGTACATCGCAAGGGACTGCGATGCAGAGAAGGGGGTACACTTTCTTGGGTTGTGCAGGTTTAGGGGAACGAGAGTTTTTTGGTTGGAATTGCTGTAGGAATCGACAAAGTATGAAAGGTGTTGTAGTTGGAGCTAGAGAAAAGCGGTGCATGCCACAAAAACTGGGAAATTGCCGATTGGAGTTGCTGTCAAAATGATGAATTGTGAAATTATCTTGCACGTTTTGGGCCAGGGAGCCTATGTATCTATGGTATTTGGGTCGGAGTGCCTATATATATATATATATATATGTTTAGGGACAGAGCGCTTATGTATCTATGGTTATGGGGCCAGAGCGCCTATATATTGATTAAAGGCCAAAGAGTCTAGTCTTGTAATATGTATCGATCAAAGACCAGAGAGCCTAGTTTTGTATTAGGTATGAACACCTGTAGGGTGTTGTGCACTGAGGACAAAAACAAGGGGGAGGGGAATGTAATATTCCCAGTTTTAATCCCTGCAAATTATAATGTAACTATATAAATGTGAATTAGGCTGGTGAGCTGATGTGTTGGGATGAAGAGCCTGTATTGATTTAATGTGGTAGGGAGCCGAATTATATATTATGTACATGGAATTAATGAATAAAGATGATAATCGTTGGCTGCGATACGAAAGGGATGAAGAATGATTGGGGGCTATGATTCCACAAGAGAGAGGGGGTCCAAGGGGGAGTTATTCCTGGGTATTAATCCAACCCACATTCTTGAAATTATTATCATTGTGTAAAACCTTCTAAATTGCTGTTGAGTGTTCCCAAAGCCAATGATTAAACTCATGTAAGAGGGTGGGTGTGAGAAGTCACATCCCATAATTATTGGGGAGCATGGGATGAAGTACAATCATCTTTGGGAAGAGTTAGAGTCAAGAAAGCAAGGGAGAAGAAGGGAAATTCATATGCAGAATGGGGACAACTTTCACATACAGATTTTGGACAACAAGAGAGGCGCCGAGTCCTAGGAAGAGCACCGACCATGTTGTGCTTGAAGGCAACCATTGTTTAGCTGTGTTTTATGTTGAGAAGGAGGCTTGTGTTCCTGTAAATCGGGTTGTAAGCTTGTAAAGCGTTTTCGTGTTGAGGAAATGGCTCAAGAGCCTTGTGAAAGCTATTGTGAGCACTCTTGGGGTAGCTGGGAGGTTCCTGGTCAACTAGGTGCATTGGAGCCTTGGAGGGAAGTGGGAAGGCCTGAGGGACTATGTGCAGTGAAGGGGGATCCCATTTCTTTGGTTGTGCAGGTTGTGGGGAACAAAGTGGAACCTGGGTTTTGGGGCTGTTGTGTGTGGAGAGTGGACAGTCAGAAGGGTCGGATCTCCTTGTGGAATCATAGCTTCAGCTTGGGGGTGGCCTGCTGTTGAAAGGAAATGAACAACACTGCCTATGGCTGGGAGGTTCATCCTTCTTACGCAGCCAGTTGGTTAATTGTTAACAGATAAGTGTTTTGTTGTTTTTATTTTGTTTATTCTGTTGTGTAAATGGTTTAGAGGAATGTTGGACATTTTGTTGTGCTTTAATAGTTGCATTCATGGTTTTCTTTATGCTGTGGATGCATTTAGATTTGTGGTATTAGTCAAATGGTTAAATTTGTGTGTGAGTTGTAGCTGGTAAGCTACAGGAAAATATTAAGTAGAAAATCTTAATTTTAAATGTGTTTTCCACTCCTCAGTTGGACTAGGGTGTGTTACACCACCAAAAAACCCAAAAATCATTTTTCCTTTCTTGTCTTTTTTCTATTTTTGCTGTTGTTTTGCAATCTAGGGTTTGTCTATGCTTTATCCTCAGTCTAGATTGTTTGTATCTAAGCACTCTTTCATCGATCTATTTTATAAACGCTTGGATCTCACATATGCTAACCTATTTTTCATAGAATATTTCATGTTGTTGGCATCTACTAGGGTTTGGGTTTAAAGTTTCATTGCTTATTTTATTGAATCTAACCCCTGGTTTAGTGAGGCATCTTATATTTGAAACGAACTTGATTATTTTATAGATGCCCTGATTTGTTGCTTGGTATCAACCCTTAAATAGATCATTCATCACTTAATTCTTGCATTGTTCAAGCATTATCATGATCCACAAAGTCACGTGTGAAAAAATGATGAAGTAGTAGGTGCAACGACTTGCCCTTTACTGATTTTTATTAAGATTTGTCTCTGGTTTACATTTCTGAGTGCATAGAAGCTACAGTTCTCATTGATGACATTGTTACAAATGCAATGTCTTGATGCAATCATGCTCTACAACATAGTAACAAGTAGATACACAACGAGGCCCAATGACCTCTCTTTAAAGGCAAGACGTCCCCTCTTTTATCACTGTTTTCAAGAGTTTGTTCACTGTCCAGGATTGCAGAGATTAAAGTTCACATGGCACAATAGTTATTTTGGTGATGTTTTGAAGTATTCTTGCACCAAACATTTCACAAGAATGAATCCATGCTAAATGACACCTAAGTCCTCATAAAATAGCTAAGCGTTTCTTTTCAAGTTGATCACTGTTTGAGGATTACACACTGTCTAAAAACTGTAGAGTATGGTTCATTTAATGGTGTATGCTTGATGAATCTTTCCACTATTGTGAGCAGCATTAATGATATCTCTGTGTTTCCCTTTTATACTGTCCTCAATTCTCTGATTTGAAAAAGACAACAGTTCTATCAATGTAATGTGGACTGGCATCTAGTGATATTCCACGGTTTTGGGCACACAGTTTGAATGACTAACACACAGGACTTAATTCTGATATTGATCTGAACCTGATAAAGTGTTAGCCATTAGTATATTCACTTGCTTGCTTACTGTCCTATCACGCAGTATGACATCCTTTCTTGCATCATTGATCTTTAGTTATATGTTGGCACATGTTTATTTTCATGACATAACTGTCTCGCATACAAGACTGCTCTCTTTCCTTGGTCAGTGCAATTGTGCTGTCTCTGTGATACATGTTTAAAGGGTATAAACTTTGCAACCAGAAACATTAACATATCACTGTTGACACACATTAGCATTCTGGGGTACATAATCTAAATATGCTTGTTTTCTTCTCATGATTCTCTCATAAACACAAGCATAAGATTCCTGTCCTAATTGTAGCAGTGTGCACTCTTCGAGGTCATTGGTTCACAATCTTGGATGTTGATGGTAATATTTTGCGCATTGATCTAAGTAACTCGTGGTTTAACAAGAGCATTACAATTTTACCTAGTCGCGATTTCGTTGATAAATTCTGGCATTTAATTTGTGGATGGATGATGACGAATGATGACGAATGATATATGGTGAATGGTATTTTGTCTTGATACTTAATACACTTTATGTTCCAAACACTTTCAATTGAGCATTGTTATTGTTGCCGCCTTATACATACCTGAGAGACGTGGAAGACATCTTCAATCCACTCAGTGTGTCCTTTGGGGCAATTGAGAGTTAAGGTGCTGTCACCTAATCCTCAACTCATCCGTCTAGGCCAACTCCTAGCGAAGCCAAGGGGGGTAGTCCCTAACAAATATACTATGGCTTGATCTAAGCTAAGTACATAAATGAAATCTTGGAGTTTATTATTCTTTTAAACCATCAACCATAAATTGATAAAACATGAAGTAAACATTCACCACGATATATAATCAAATAAGCATATACTTGCATAAAAAAGATACTGAGAAACAATTGTTAGATGCAAGTTTCATTCAAATTAAATAGATAACCAAACTTGAAATGAAGCCCGTGGCTTTGCTGAGTGTGAAAAATTGAGACCAGTGCCTTAAAGTGAATCGTGGGCAATGTAGTTCGCGTGTTTTATTAGGATAAATTGATGTTCAGTTAATGACATGGTTTGGGCCTCCTTGGAGGTTAACTCTTTGTTTGGAAACTTGTGGAGAGCTTTACTGAAACCCAAATGGTCTCACCAGTAAAACTCACTCAAAGTGCTGGATATCCAAAATGGGTGGGAAGCCAGGTCCCGAGAGGGCCTGCCTTACTTCGTAGGTCACTTCAAGGTGTTTTCCCGTGCATTAAGTTAACTTCTTTGGGGGTTGTCCTAATTAAACTATCAATCACTGACCAGCACAACGTGTATGAACTTACTTCCAACAGATCGAGACCAGCTCGCAACTGGAAGGGTCAGGAACCGCACTGTGAGCTGAGGGGAATTTGTTTATTTTATGACAAGTAAAATAAATGTGAGACTAATTACTAGATCCACACTGACCAGGCCTCTTGCGAGGTCGCTGAGGGGATGGTTTATTTGCCAAATTGAAATTGCGGAAAATAAAGCTAATCTAGCAATTAGTGTTCTACTTTGCAAAAAGGAAAAAATTGATCTAAACTGATTAATTGTGCTTTGTGATGGATTAAAGATTACTTTAGCTTACTTTACTTATGCAAAATCAAATCTAAGCTAAAACTTGCAAAAAATTGACACCACCACCGAAAACACCGTTCCCCCAGGGGGAATGAAGAGCAGGAGCTTGTAGTCCCACTGATTTTATTAAGATCTTACACGAGATTTTATGGAAGTGACTTGTGACCATTCATTAGGGGGGTCACAAGTCTTTACAATGCTTTACAAAGGTTTATTAAGTACAATGGGTGCTCCCGAGGGTCCCGGATGCTCCTAATCTGTCAAAAAACGGACAAGGTTTCTTCCTATCTGTTCGTCAACCTGCATAAAACAGCCAAAAAAAGATAGCAAAAGATGTCCAAAAACACTTTAGAAGTGTCTTGGGTTATTAGTAAAAAATCTACAAAAAATTCTAAGTCAAATTCTATGATAAACTAGCAAAATTTCGAAATTAAACTAAGTAGAGAAAGCCCTTTTCTTACTATTCTTTTCGCTGTCCTAAAACAGAAATACAAAGACAATAAGCTTTGCTCAAATATGTAAATTAAGCTCTTGGAAAGCACCTATCTTTAGCCTTTAAAAATTGCCGAAAAGATTGAGAGTAAAGATAAAAAGAAGCAAGCTAGATCTAGTTGAATCTTTCTTTAAAACTTGAGATCTAAACTACTTGCTTTGAAGTACATAAAGTAAATGAGATATTCAATTTTAGAAACTGACAACCTTTTACTTTATGTGTGTTTAGAACAAGTAACCAAAATTGTAGAATTTGAAGAGAGAGAAGAAATAAATGCTTGATTTTCTTGAACCCTTGGGCAATGGAGTCTCCTATTTCGATGGAGAGTGGAGGGACTATGTTACTTCACCACAAATTTTGAAGAATGAGGGGGCAGCAAGCTAGCTTAGCCTCTCCTTCAAATGAGATATCCTG
>ML821487.1:49674-64985 GCA_009831015.1 Picea engelmannii
TTTACTTCATAGGGCCCTAGCCAATGCATTCTGAATTTACCAGGATGTTGTAAAACATTATTGTCATAGAGAAAGATTAGGTCTCCTTCCTTGAAATGCTTCCTCTTGATATGTCAATCATGACAAGATTTGTCTCTTCCTTTCTTTACCTCTTGATAAAATCCATCTCCATTAATACTATCCTCCTCCATCTCCATTAGTTGATTCAACCTTTCATTCACTGTGCCTCTTTATGTCACATTGGTGATTGTTGCTACATGTAGACTAGGTACCAGAAATTGTAATGGTACTATTTCTTCCTGCGCATACACCATTTTGAATGGTGTATGTGTTGTCATATTTTTACATGTATTCATGTATTCCCATAGTACTATTTGTATCTTCAAATCCCAATCATCCTTGTTGACATTGTAGATCTTTGTAAAACCATTATCCAAGATATTATTGAAGGATTCTACTGTTCCATTTTCTTGAAGATGGTATGGTGTACTCTTCTAATGATAGACTTCAAACTCCTCGGTCATAGCCTTGATAGTGTTGCTGATAAAGTTAATACCTTGGTCACTCATCAAAATCCTTGGACAACCAAATCTAGTGATCACTTGCTCAAATAAGAAATGTGTTGTTTTCTATGCACTACAATATTTTATTAGTGCTTCTTTTGCCCATTTTGTCAGGTATTATGTCACAGTAATGATACACCTTTCTCCTTACCTTTTTGTTGGTGGGCTAATTGGTCCCACAAATTTTATTTCTCATTTTTCAAATACCTGCAATGTTACTTGTGGTCTTAGGAGAATGTCATCCCTTCTATTAGGTTTACCAACCCTCTCACAAACCTCACATCTATGGAAATAGTCCTTAACATCTTTTTGAATTGTTGGCCACCATAATCCTACGTGCAATGCCTTCTGCATCATATCTTTTCCTACATAATTTCCTCAATATATTCCCTCATGAGCTTCTGCCAAAATTCTATGTCTTTCATGTTCTAGTACGCATCTTCTCAAAATATTGTTTGTGCCCATATTGTATAAATGTCCTGCAATTAGTTGATAATCTGTATATCTAACAACCAGATTTGTATTTTGTGTAGTTTTCAAATATTTTGGTGTATTCAATATACTTATTTATTCAATGATGCTAGCAAAATATTCTCCAAAAACTTGGACTAAAAATAACTGCACATTAGGGAAGTTGTCTTCCAAGTTGGTAGGTTCTTCTCCATTTGTTACCATTGATAGGTGATATGGTATTGCATTCATCTTCCCTAGTTTGACTATCACTTCAAACTCAAATTCTTGAAATAATTGTAGCCATCTACATATCCTCCCCCCCCAACACTGGCTTGTTGACTAGGTATTTTAGGGTTGAATGATCTGTGAACATCTTAAAGTTGTTTCCCAGTAAGTAATGTCTAAACTTATGAAGTGCATAGACCATAGCTAGGCCTTCTTTTTATGTAGTATTATAGTTATTCTCTAATTATGACAAATTTATTCTAGCAAATGTTATACGATGATCAAAATCCCCTTCTCATGGCTATGCTAAAATTTCTCCAAGTGTTATAGTTGATGCATCTACATGAACATGGAATGTCTTTTCCCAATCTGGAACAATAGAATAGGTGTTGTTACCATCCTTTCCTTTAGGGTTTCCAAACCTTGTTGAAAATCATCATTCCACTAGAATTTAGTATCCTTCTTTAACAATTTCTCCATTGGCACAATGACATGTGCATACCCTTTTATAAATTTCCTATAGTATCCTGTATTTCCCAATGTTTCTCTCAACTAGTGCACTGATTTTGGTGGTGGTAAATTAACAATGACTGCAATCTTAGCAGGATCCACCAATAATCCTTGTTTACAGACTATATGTCCCAATAGTATTCCAAAAGGTGTCCCAAAAATGCACTTCTTCATATTCAATGATATCCGACACTTCCTGCATCTTTCCAACATCAGCCTTAACACTTACACATGATCTTTTAATAGACTATATACAATCCAAACGTCCATATATAATTCTAAAAACTGATGTATGGAATCCTTAAAAGAAACTATTACTACCCTTGAAAATATAGTTGGTGCATTCTTCAGCCCAAAAGGCATGATTGTGTACTGGTAGGATCCCCATTATGTGGAAAAGTGGTCTTGTACTTGTCTTCTGGGGATATCTTGATCTAATGGTAAACTGAGAATCAATCTATAAATGAGTATGCTTTGTGGCCTCCTACATTCTCTAATATCTCATTTGTGAAAGGGGTGGTAAAAGGGCCATGTAGGAAATAATAATTTAGTTTCCTTGCATCTACACAAATCCTTATCCCCCCTTGTTTCTTTTATTGCTCTACCATAGGGATTATCCATTCAAATTCATTTGCCGGTTCTATAATTCAAACTTCTAACATTCTATCAATTTTTTCTTTCACTTTCTTCTTATATATCAGATTCAGTCTATATGGTCTCTATATGATATATCTAACTTCATGTTTGAGAGGTATATTCATCTCTCCTAGATCTCCTGCTATGCCTTTCATCTCTGTAAATGTTGTTTGGAATAGGTCATTGTATTTGCGTAATAACTTTGTTATTAGTTCGACTGTTTTTGCATCCCCATAGTCTCCAATGCTTTCCATTTTCAGATTCTCAGTTGTCCTAATGTTGACTTTCTTCACCTTGATCGACGCAGAAAACACTTATGATTCTAGAGATGGAACTTCCACCTCTCTTTAACCTTCAACTTCTTTAATATGAATGTTGTGTGGTTCATCTTCATCTAGTGTGTCTTCCTGCACCTAGTAGCATGAAAATAATTCCTTAACTTTTTCTTTGTTATGTTCTTGATACTATGTCATAAGTTCAACCTCTAGTTCATCAATAAATATCACCCCCCTTATTTGTTTGAGTGTTTAATCCATGTTGGGGTTCTCATGTTCAAATGAGAAAGTGACTATAATTTTTTTTTGTAATGTTGTCCATTATGTCGTGCCTCTGAGAAGTTCCTGGTCTACATACTAGTTTGTTGTAATTACTTCCAATGTGTGGATGAAGTGATGAGGCCATTCCTCTAGTGGTGTCATCCTCCATAGTGTTATTCACTTCTCCAAGTGTTTTGTTGGTGTCCCTTGTCCATCATATCTCTTCATCTCATTGCTTCCCTGCTCTGCATCAAATCTAATGCATAGTAGTCGCTTACATTGGTACCATCACTTAACTTTTTTTTTATGTGCATATCACCATATTGCAGGTGTTTCCTTGAGTGTAATGTATAGGGATAAGAGCCTTTTATTCTCTAACACTTCATCTTCATATCTTGTTAGGAATTCTTCTAAGTCATTCACCCCATGAAAACTGGGAGGTTCTCTTATCTATGTACCCACCTGATCCAGATTTTATGAGCATAATGAAATGAATACAGATTATTACCAGATGCTTAAAACCGAATAATAGAGATACAATAAAACTGGTTTTCTCTTCAATAAGGAAATAAGCTAAAACTGTAAAATGCAGTGGAAAACAAGCTTGTTGGAATGGTGGCGGCTTATCTTTGAGAAGAGATGTGACAACTGTGCTCATTTGCAAGAAGATCATTACAATGATGCTCTCAAGGCCTTTTTACAATAAATAAAAGTTTCAAAAACCCTAAACATTCAAAAACCTAACCCTAGGAAATGAAGTGCCAAAAGTCATGTGGGCCCGATTTGGGTAAGTCAGTACATCAACTTCCCGAGGTCGTAACTTTTGCATACAATCTCTATTTTAGGCATATGATATCCCATTGGAAAGATCTATCCGAGGACTAACACAGTTGCACAAAATTTTATGAAGAAAATTTTCTACCACAACATGCCCCAAAAAATGTCGTTTAGGGCCTCAAAATGGCTCGAGAAGTTCAGGACCTGAAAAACTCCTAAAAATACTAAATTATCAAAATTGCTAGAAAGTGTTTTGAGCTAGCTGGAAAAGGTGGGTGGCCACTGATATCCACTTGGATCAATCCTCCATCCTTAGGAAGCAGTGGTCTCCATTGCATTGATTTCCCCCATCAGATGAGAAAATTTTTGCTGAATTTGGCCCCGGGTGGGCCACTTGCCTTGGTGCAGGAGCTGCCCTACTTTGACGACTCGATAAAGTTGGATCCTTTATTGTCAAGTGCCCTTGATCTGTGTGTTCACAATCTAATCAATATATGCCTATTGTATGCAGTTGGGGTTGAGCTCTGTTGGTGTCAGTTGTTCTGGTACGTCTGAGGTGTCTAATAATGGTGGGAAATAACGCCGAAGGAGGTCCATGTTGAACACTGAGTGCGGGCCAAGGAAAGGAGGAATGTTGTGCACAAAATCATTATCCCCCACATCCTTGGTGATGGTTTACAGCCCATAATGGAGTGGGAAAAGATTTCGATAGGGTCCTGTAAGGCGTTCTTTCTACAAGTGCAACCAAATTTTGTCGCCCACTTGAAACTTATGTGGAACACGATGTTGATCATGGCATTGCTTGTACTTGTCATTGGACTTCTGTAGGATATCCTAAACCTATTGGTGAATTTGTTAGATCCTCTTAATGAACCGGGTGGCTTTGTTAGCCTCAGTTGGAGCAGGAGAGGAGTCGATCGAGGTGACCACAAGGGGAAGTGCAACTTCTATGGGACCCAATGGTTGGAATCCCAACCCCACCTAAAAGGGGATGTGGCCAGTTGAGCTATGTAGGGCTTGCTTGTAGCTATGATAGACATAGGGAAGACTCTCATCCCATGTATGAGGGTGCTTGGAATTATACATGCGAAGGATATGCACGATCATTTGATTTACAACCTCAGTTTGGACATCTGTCTGGGGGTGGAAGGTCATGGATTTGGTGAGTTTGGTGTCCAACGGTGACCAGAGGCTCGACTAGAATGTGCTGAGAAAAAGACTATCCCGATCTGAGACAATGGTTTGTGGGATTCCAAAATGTACCCAGACTCATTCAAAGAAGAGCTTGGCAGTGGCTTCTACTGTGATTCTCTTCTTGCAAGCAACCAGAATCACCATCTTAGAAAAGCGATCGACAACCACAAAAAAACAGTCATTTCCTCTCTTGGTGGATGGGAGGCCCAACATTTAGTCCATTGAGATGGATTCTCATGGTTTGTCAGGAGTAGGAATAGGGGTGTACAGGCCCTGTTTCTTAGTGGTTGGTTTGGAAATAATGCAGGTAGTGAAAGACCTAATATACTTGCTAACCTCATGTCGAGGTTTTGGCCAATAGAAATGTTTTTGTAGCATTGCCACTGTATTTTCAATGCCAAAGTGTCCTGCCACCTGGATGTAGTGGGATTCCCAGATCAGCTTCACTCGATCACTTGAGGGAACACATATATGGCCCATACAACACAACAACCCATTCTGAAGGTAGAAATTATCGACAACTACCTTTGCACCCAACATTTGGTAGGTGGTGGTGAAGTTCGGGTCTGTCTCATAGAGTTGGGGCCATCCAGAGGTCTCATGGCTGCAGGAGTCTAGCACTATGGTGAGTGTCACGAATGGTGGTCCACTGAGGAAATCAACGACACAGTTGGTGCTTCCTGTTTGATACTTGATGTTGAGGTGGAATTGTTGCAAGTATGTGGACCACTTTTGATGGCGGTAATTCTACAATCTTCCTTATGTCTGCATGAACTACAGTGGCTTATGATCAGTGTGGATGATTGTCTCCCTCCCAAGAATGTACTGTCTCCACTGGCGGCAAGCTTGCACAATGGAGTACATTTCTTTGTCGTAAGTAGGGTACTTGAAAACAACATCTGATAGTGTCTCACTATGATAGGCCACGGGGTGGTCATGCTGCATGAGAACGACACCCACAACATAGTCTGAAGCATCAGTATCAATCTAAAAGGGCTACTGCAGGTCTTGTAGTGAAAGTATTGGGGATGAGCATAAGTGCTTCTTCAAATCATCGAACGCTTGTTGTTGGGGCCAGAACCATGCAAATTTTTCCTTACCACCACCCCTAGTTATTTGGCTGAGGGCCCATGAAATATGAGGGAATCCCAACACAAACCTGTGGTAGAAATTGGCAAGGCCCAAGAAGCTCTAAAGTTGAGTGAGTGTGGTTGGGGCTGGCCAGTCACAGATGACTTGGATCTTGGCTAGATCCACATGTACACCATGTTGATAAATGATGTAGCCTAGGTAATGTACCCTGTCCATGCCGAAGGAGCATTTTTCCAAGTTGGCATATAGCTTGTGCTACCGCAGGGTGTGCAGAACCTGCTGAATATGTTGCAAGTGTTCGACCTAACTCTTGTTGTAAATGAGAATGTCATCAATATACACCACTAAAAAAGTATTGATGAATGGTCATAGGATATCATCCATCGTCCTCATGAAAGTGGTTGGAGAATTTTTCAGACCAAAGGGCATGACCGACCATTCAAAAATGCCTTCCTTTGACTTGAAGGCAGTCTTCCATACATCTGTTTGTTCTATCAGGAACTAGTGGTAGCCAGACTTCATATCAATCTTACTGAAGTATCTGCCCCCCATGAGTTGATCAAGGAGGTCATCGATTTGGGGAATCGGGTACCAGTTTCTGACTATGATTTTATTCAGAGCCCGATAATCAATGCAAATTCACCAGGTTCCATCTTTTTTCTGTACCAACATGATTGGTCTCCTACAAGGTGATGAGCTAGGACAGATGTGCCCCTTGTGGAGAAATTCTTGAATCTATCACTTGATCTCCTCATTCTCTAATAGAGAGCAGTGATAGAATGGCCCATTGGGAAATGATGCGTTGGGCGTCAGATCAATGGGGTTCTTGACCTGGAAGTGCAGAGGTACCTCGATAGGTGAGGAGAAGATATTCGAGTATTCTTCCACGACGTTATCTACTTGCTTCTACTATGTGGAGAGGTTGGATGCAGAGACCATGGATGTGGCTGTGATTTTTCTCTCATTCCAAGAGAGAATCATGAAGAAGACAAACTTCCCCATCTTAGATATGACCTTCCTGCATTGCTTAGCAGAGATCAAGGAAATAGCACTAGGTGGGACAACCTCGGGTATCCTGTACAATTTCTTCTTCAAAGTAATAATAATACTACAAGGCCTAGACTCATATATAGCATGATGTTTCCATAAATAAGGTTGGCCCAAAAGAACATCACAAAGTTTGAGAGGAGCAACATCACACAATACCTCTTCTTTGAAGGGCTTGATGTGGTATGATAGTCGACACTGTTGGCTGACGTAGAGATCGCTTCCTTGGTAGAGCCATCCAATGGTGTAGGGTTGTGGGTGTGGCATTGTTGGCTGGGCCAGCCGCTTGACAACCTCTGCTGAGATGAGGTTCTTTTGGCTACCACTATAAATGATGAAGTGTAGTGGGGTGCCTTTTACCCCCATTTGTGAATGGAAGAGGCGCTCTCCTTCTTCTGGCTTGTCTAGTTCACCATGCTGGAGCTTTGTGGTAGCAATGGTGGAACTGAGTTCTGCATCAATGATCCATCTTCCCCTTTCTGGTTTTGACTTAGAGTCAGAACTCGTATTTGATTCAAAGGCTTTCACTTCATCCACCAGCATCTGCTTTGAGCGATAGTCAACAGTGTTATGTCAAGGGCTCTTATGGAAGTCGCACCACTTCCTGGTATCTTTCTTTGTCTTTTCGGTAGGTCGTGCCCAAGGATGACACCGATTTTGACACCGGTACCAGGAAGTCGCGCCCAAGGATGAGATGTCTACAAATTCCATTTCGGTCTAGATGTATATATGCAGAGCACCATGGTACTTGAGCACCAGATGTCTCTCTGAATATTTGATACCCAGCTTGGTGTGCAAGGTATGGAAGATATTTGTGAAATCTGGCACTACTTGGTCTCTTTCTTGCCATAGTGTGGTTCATTTGGTATACAAGTCATCATAACTTACGATAGGGTAGTATTGTTCCTTAATAGAATCCCTAAAGAATTCCTAGGTGGTTGTGACTGCATATAATGAGGGTTCCTCTATTTCCTTTTGCTCACAGAAAGTTTCCCACCAATCTTTGACATGGGGAATGACTTTGAGGAGCGCAAAAGTAATCTTTTCTCTATTTGAAAAGTTATGGATAGAGAAATACCCTTCTAGTAGATTCAACCACTTGTCTACATCATCTGCGTCTATCTGACCTTCAAATATAGGAATATCAAAGTTTATTTGTACCTTGAAGGGGGCAATTCCTCTGCTTGAAGAAGATGTGTTGCCTGTTGGTAGTCGCCGAAGGATTTGCGCGAAATTATCCATCATCTCATTCCTTTGTTGTGTGAGGGCTACCTCAATCAATAGTTTGAAAGGATTTCCTATCCCTTCATCTTTATTTTCTCTTTCCATGAGAGGTCGCTTAGGTGTGCGAGATCTTTTTTCCTCAAGAGAAACAAGCTCGAGACTCAAATCTTTGTACTCTGACCTCGTTGGGGACATGCATTAAGATGACAAGGAGTAGACCACTCTAATACAACTGATCCATATTTTATGAGTAGAACAAAATGACTATAGATTATTACTTGATTATTAACAAAATATAACAAAGATACAGTAAAATTGGTTTTCTATTCAATAAGGAAATAAGATGAAACTGTAAAATGCAGTGGAAAACAAGCTTGTTGGAATGGTGGTGGCTTATCTCTGAGAAGAGATGGGACGACTGCACTCATTCACAAGAATATCATTACAATGAGGCTCTCAAGGCATTTTTACAATAAACAGGAGCTTCAAAAACCCTAAACATCCAAAAACCTAACCCTAGGAGATGAAGTGCCAAAAGTTAAGTGGGCCCCGTTTGGGTAAGTCAGTACATCAACTTCCCGAAGTCGTAACTTTTGCATACGATATTCATTTTAGGCATATGATATCCCATTGGAAAGATATACCCGAGGACTACAACAGTTTCACAAAATTTCATGATGATTTTATGTGATCAACATACCCCAGAAAATGTCGTTTAGGGCCTCAAAATGGCTCCGGAAGTTCAGGACCCAAAAAACTGCTAAATATAGTAAATTATCAAAATTGCTAGAAAGTTGTTTTAAGCCAGCTAGAAAAGGTGGGTGGCCACCGATATCCACCTAGATCACCACCCATATTAGAGCACGGTCTATTTGTGCACACCTTCTTGTGGATACTTCATGTGGCCTCTGCTGCCAATTTTCCAAACCTATATCTGAATCAGAAGCACATGATGTGATGCTCCTCCAATGGATTATTCCATCTACAATTGGGTTGACATAATATTATTCACATGCGGTGGTTCTATATAACCAGTTGATCTCCTCCAGAACTGATGGGTGTTCTATATGCACTAAAAACACACTAAAAACCCTCAATTAAATTGTCAACCTGGGGTAAGTAAACTTAGAGTTGTAGCAAAATATATGCCAAAGGTATAAGGGATGGTAGTAGTATAGTCTAACTAAGGAAATTGTTATCTAATGGATAATCTATTCAAGCAAAGCTATCTAATGAGAAAACCCTACTAAGAAACTTGAAACTATGTAACCTAAGTACTTTTGGACCAAGGATCGATGGATAGTTCTAGGAAAACAAATGAAAAACCTACTTGAAGCAAACTAATTCAATCATGGAAATAAGCAAAAGCAACTATTTAACCATAACAATAAGCAAATAGAAAAATAAAACTACTTTAACTAGCCTACCTAAATTCAATGAGAAACTACCCTATAAAAGCAAGTAAATAAACAAGCAAATATACTATCAAAGCAAGAATAGACAAGTAAGCAATTTAACCTATTAAAGAAAGTAAACGGCTAACTACCCTAAGATAAATTTTGATGCAAGTAAACTAATTAAGACTACTCATTGAACAACTAATTAAGCTAAGAGGCAAGTGAATTCTATTCTTAMTTCAAACTTCAAAACTATTTCTAATTCATAAGAGGAAATCTATTTAATTGAAAAAAGGAAGAACTAACAACTAACCTTTAATCTATGATAAGAAAACTTCTCTTTGATCTACCAAARAAAAAKACTATCTATCCTACAACAACAATAAAACTATCTTCTGGTCTATGAAAGCAAGAAACTATCTTTTAACCTATGAAAACTCAAATATAGTGTTGGTGGTTGTGTGAATGTCTCTGGTGCCTTATAATATCTCRATGGCACTTGAAAACAAAAGATAATTCAATCGGTATAACCTCAATATTGATTTCAATAGCAAAGTGAAGGTGTGGATTAAACAATCCAATGAGAACTTAGCCATTATGGAAACAATCGTCAATTACCCTGCATATTCATGGAATTATTACTCATGTATTAACCATCAACAATATAACAAGATTTTAATTGTACTTCTATGCTATGTAAGAAAAAATCATAATTAAATTCAAGCATTAACTAAAAACTGGAATTGCAATCTAATTCTAGGAAAGAAAGTGCATAAAGTGAAACTATGCTATATCTATTTTAACAATTCAAAGTGCATGAAGGAAAATGCTTAAAAACATAAATTAAAGCATGACATATAAAAAGTAAACTAATTAAAACATTAACTAACAACTAGTTAAGAAAGATATACATAACAATGGAATAAGAAATCTACAATTAAAAAATGAAACTAGTCTTATCCATCCCCCAGATCCTTGTTAAAGAAAAAATAAATTAAAACTATGTTCTACTCTATTTCAAACTTGATTCTAAAAGCATAAATAAAACACAATCTAATATCTAATTGCACACGGGGTTAGTCTCTGAATTTTCAAATTTGTTCCTAACTACAGAATCAACGCATATTAACACAAGCCTTCATACTAACCTGCAAAAGAGAGTTAAAATAATTAAATTACAACAACAAATTAGAAAGAAATGAAATAAAAGAATAGTTCACGTACAAGAAATAAAAAGAGACATCTAAGCTATGAAATGCATAAATAACTTAAAGAACAGTTACCAGACTTCTGTTGGGCCCCCAACAAGTCAAGGTCACTTCTCAAAGGCACACCACGAACTCAACAAATCAATTTCACCATTAAAACTTGAAAAATGCGGTCTTATATAATTCTGGCAATGGAAAATGGCAAAACAGAGAAAACGTATTTGTCTCTAACACATTATTCCTTATACTACTTCTTAACTATTGTATTACCACCACTGTGGTATTTATAAGATTTACAGACCAAGTGGTCGACCATTGGAGGGTTGAACCACTTATAAAAATAGAAAATTACATTAATGGTTCCCTAACTGCCGAAATGGAGCGAGCCAATAATCATCCTACTCAAGAACCCAAACCGAGTTGTCAAGCATTTAGTAGATGGAGGGGGAAAGCATGAACAAAACCCATGTTCCTTATTTTCCCACCACTAGCCACCAATACCATAACCGCCAAATCGCCCATCGTTTTTTTACGGGACGTGGTGTTGGACAGAGTGTCAAACCAGGTACTGGGTCAAGTACTAGATGGAGTGTAGGACTAAGTGTCAGAAGTAGAAACGTGATGCGATTTTTCCCTGTAACACCAAAAAATGTGAATTAGATCCTTGGAAACATAAAAACGTGTGAATTATACTCAATATCCACATGAAACATGAATTATACATACCTGGTGTGGATCATACCTTTTTGGCACAAAATTCTTCAAAACGCTTCTCCAAAACATGAAAAACACATATATACATTCGACAAAACTGTCTAATAATTGTCATAAAACTGATCATATCTCGGGCCCAACAAGAACTAAGCAAGTGGGCTCTAAAAACCTTTCTCCTTACAATGGGTCTACTGGTGAAACAACTCTGTATTCTCATGATTCAAATTTCATATTCCTTGTCTTCAAGTTGATTATGGTCTGGTTATTAAATTCCCAATCTAGCCCAAGCAATACTGGATAAAGTGTTGTGCCATCCACTATTTCTATCACTTCAAAGTCTACCTTAGTGCACACTCCATCCAAATCTACTATCAGACCCTTAAGATTTCTAATTGGCATAAATTTGTGTTGGTTTGCTAGCTTCAGCTCAACATATGAATAGTCTAAGGTGGTCTCTCCCATACATTTCCATGTCTTCTTGGGTAACACATTTACCTCATAGCCTAAATCTAGTATGATATCTCCCATATTGAAATCTCCAATGTTATCATTCAGTCTGAATTCCATGCTTGTCCTCCTTCTTGTATGGAGGTGATTAACTGTTTTTTGTTCTAACTTCCCCTCCACCTCTGTGTTACATTTTTATAACATATTTTGCAAAATTTTAACATATGATTGGTCATTCAGTTGTTTAACACAAGATTGCATAAAATTCCTCAGGGTACTTACTCTCTCTATAGGTGGTTCTTCAGTGGCGTGGTCCATTGCTAAGGGAATATCATACATTAGTACGTTCTGAGTATGGTGTGAAACTAATGTAGATGCAACATCTTGTGTGATGAACTCTTTCCTGGCTTCCTTGAATGTTTCTTTTTCTTTCCCTGCATCAAACTGTTTATGTGATTCAATATTCTTCTTCACCCATTGGTGTTGTGCTAGATCCTATCATACTGCATCATCTCATGTCTTAGATCCTCCTTATGTAACTATGTTGATATTTCTTGCATCATCCCTGGCTTCTGAAGATATCCACTTGACATTCTGATTGTTCTAATTATGTTTTTTTTTTCATTTTCCCCAAAAGTGTTGGGCATTCCTCTCTCTCATGGTTTGTTGCGCAACAATACATACATGTCGTAGGTGAAAGTGGACATTCCCTTTCATAATGTCCTAGTTATTGGAAGTTTTGAAATACTATTGGAGCCTGCCTCATCCAAATCATCCTCTACATCTTCCTCCACCTCTGTATCCACCTTAATCTACTCGCGGTGCGTTGTATTGAGGCACCTGATTATACTGCATAGGATTATATTGAGGCTTCATGTTATTATACTTAGGTTGCACAATGTTGTATGGAGGTGGTACTTGGTTAAAATAAGGTGCATATTTCCCTGTCATCATTTCTTCCTGCACCCTATAGGTAAATGACATTCTCTCCCACATCAAGTCCATTGTCCTACAATATTTGTCATCACGACCCATTGATTTTCAAAAATTGCAATATGAACTCTTGGGTATTGTCTGATACTTTTGCATCATTGGACAATGATATGGATCATTTCCATGTGTTTTACATATCTTGCACCATGGTCCTCCTATTGGAAAAGGGTTTGGTATCCCTGTTTCCATGTATTGCATGAAAGTTGGACACTAATTCTTGTGGTGTCCTTTCGTCCTGCATGTGGTACACCAAACGACTTCTCTTTTCTCTTTGACCCTATTCTAGTTTAGTTGAAATGTGAGGTTCTTAAGATCCTTCTTCAACTCTTCTATTGTTGGATCTGTCTTCTGATACTGGTTCTCTTCCATTTGTAGGGCTACCTGTAGAGCCTCTACCTACGTTTGAAACTTATGTTACCTCAAAGGGTATTTCAAGTGTGGTAGCCATGAATTCACAAAGAGATGTATATGATTCATATCCATCATGAAATACTTCAATTTACCCTTCAATCATTTGACCCTATTATCAATCTCCCAATCAGACTCTCCTCATTTCTGTCCGATCTCAATCATCTCACTCATGTACTGATCTTCTAAACTAGGCTTATGAAATTCATTTATCAGTAGCTTCTTGACATATTCAATCATCCTTGTTGTTCCTGGTGGAATGTTTAGTTATAATCTCATGTACCAATCCAGTGCGCGGTCTCTTAGTGCGATAGATATCTGTGCAAGTTTTGTATCCTCATCTATGATCTTATTTTCTTCCCAAATCTTCTCACAGATAAACAAGTGTTTTTCAAGATCCTCTTATGCCTCTTCCTTGAATTCAGGTAACCTGATGGTGGGATCATATCCTTCCATTTTGACTGGTGATGAACTATGACCTCCGTTGGAGTAGATACTTAACTACTACTTCCTGAAATGGCTCCTCCAATCGCTTCTCGTTGATTGGGTGCACTTCATGTTGTCTTTATTCCACTAAAACTCAATTTTCTAAACAATGTTGTTCTTTCTGTGTGTTAGTCAGACATGGGGTTATGGGTTCCACACTGACACTAACATGGATAGGAGTTCTACCTTTTTTTATTTCCCTTGGACCTCTCATCTTCCTTTCATATGTTGCACATAGGATTTGCTCAATATTCTCCACAGCCTAGAGATCCTCTACCTCTTCTTCATCGCTTTCCAAGCCCTCTCTATCTTCTATGTCTCTCTTCTTATTATTCATCTTATATTGGTAGGTTACTCCACTGCGTGTTTTTCCATCTGTCGCCATGATCTACTTGATCTAATCTTCCTCCATCAATATTGGGTCCAAGGTCCCCTCCTTCTTTCCCTTATCCATATCTTCCTCCATTTCTCCAGCTCTTATCAGTGCTTCTCCCCTTCCCCCATGCATGCAAGGAAGTTTAATTGTATGTTTCCATAGTCATTCATATTTTCTATACAGTAAGATATTGATTGAAGTGTACAAAGATATGATATATGTACCTATAGGTCCTCTCATAAATTCTTTCTCTACTGTGCAATAATACTTCATAGTATCTACTACAAATTTTGTGATAAATCCTGCAACAATACTGTCTAGCCATAAATCTATTGCATGCGTGAATTTGTTGTTAAATTGTTGTAGTTGTGTGATCTCCATAGAATTACACTTGAGTTGTTTGATTTTATTTGTAGGGTGGTTTTCTTTCAACCTTAATATCCACTCCTACAAAACATGCAGGAAATCACAAAAAAATATCTCATGCAGGTCGCTAAACACGTACTTGTCCAGATATTTGCACAGTACTATTTTAGGGTTTCGATTATCCTTTCATGAAAACTCAAGTTTCTTGGTTTTCAGCTAACTTTCAATCTCTTCCTTCACTGGATTCCATGGTCTAAACATTCCTTTTTATACCTTCATTTTCTTCGTGATTCTTTCATGGATCCCACTCACTCAATCCCATGCAATTCCGACTGGAAAAATAACCATTTGCTGGTTGTTACTCCTTCTCTAACCACTTCTTGGGTTGACCCAGGTTTAGATATGAATAGCTTCCAATAAATCCCTCTAAAACTATCGTCCCTCCTAGTAAACCAGAAGGAAACACAACACACAAAATGTATTTTGCAGTCTCACCCGAGATAGTTCTATGGGTGACTGCAATGCTCATATTATTGCAATTTAGGAAAGAGTGGGGATATGGGATTGCATTTCATCTTCTTAAGCCTTTATCTATTAGGTCCTTCTATTATTAATAAGATCCATTCCTCTATTACATGGATGCATGCATTCTAACAAAT
>ML821488.1:21162-34238 GCA_009831015.1 Picea engelmannii
TCATAGCTCATCCTATCATCCTCAATATGATGGACAAACCGAGATAGTGAACAAATGTCTGGAAGGCTACCTTCGTTGCTTTGTCTCTGATAAACAAACACAATGGTTCAAATGGTTACCCTTGGCAGAATGGTGGTATAACAATTCCTTTCACATTGCAACAAAAATGACACCATTTATGGAACTTTATGGATACCACCCTCCTTCCATCACTTCTTCTCTAAAAGAAAAATCTAAGGTTCAAGTAGTGGAAGATCACATCGAGAATCAACAACAAATTCTCCAAATCTTAAAGGAAAACCTGACCATGGCACATAATCGCATGAAATAACAAGCAGATCAACATCGTAGTGAAAGAAGTTTTGAAGTAGGGGATTGGGTGTTTTTAAGACTACAACCATACAAACAACTGTCTCTGAAGCAAGCCAAGAAGGATAATAAATTATCACCAAAGTACTATGGACCTTATAAGGTGTTGCAAAAGATTGGTACGATGGCATACAAATTGGAGCTGCCTACATCTTCACGAGTATACCCAGTTTTCCATGTTTCATGCTTAAAGAAGGTTATAGGTGACAAGATCCCAGTTCAAACTATATTGCCAGAACTTGACGAGGAAGGAAAAATCACATTGGAGCCTGAAGCCTTCACTGACACAAGAATTCTCCAGCTGAGGAATAGATCCATTTCAGAGTATCTCATTAAATGGAGGAAACTACTGGCTGAAGATTCCACTTGGGAAGATGAGTGTTTTATACAGAAGGATCCAGAGTTATTCAAGCATTGCGGACAACACTTGTCTCAAGGGGAGGGGCATGTTAAGCCCTAATATTGGTTCATTACCCCTTAATTGGGGCAGATTATATTAGTAATGTTATTTTATTTATGTCGGCTTTAGGCCATTAGTTGTAATTATACCTCCTAGTCGCCTATATATAGCAAGGAGACATTTTCATTTTGAATCATCTTGTACTTGAACATTTAAGTGGGGTAAAAGGAGGTTGCCCCCTCAAAGAGGCTTATTATCTGAAATTATCTCTTTTTCAAGGCGTTGAGTACTTTTCCTGATGTTTTTCTATGCTATATTGATGTTTGGTTCTTAACACTTGTTTTGTTGAGAAAAATGCATAGGGGGACTTAAGTTACTACTCCTATGCATTCATCTTGGACTTTTGTACACTATCAAAATTGATTTGCAGCCTTAGAATAAATCTCCACTTGACTCCATAAGCCCTAGAAGGCACTAGTTCTAGCCTCTCTCTTATTGAAGGATTGATCAAACACTCAAACACTCTTCTCCTAAGCTTTTACTAACTATAATTAACCCTGACTTAGCCTAGATCACTAATATACTTGTTGATGTTGCAAATCATTGCTATAGCCATACTAATTCGTGCTAAATTGCTGCATCCACCTACATAACTTGTACCTAGCTCATATGGAAATCACTTGTGACAATTGTCAATCAATCTAGTGGATAAATGTTGAGTTTGCTTGGTGTTTTCTTGAACTTTTGACCACTAGAATTAGTGGTTGTTGCAAAAGATTGCTACAACCATCTAACTGCAGTAAATTCTCTGCAAAAGTGACTTATTATGCTAGCTAGACATTGACAAATTTGCATGTGACAACTTATTATCATTTTGCTAGGTAAAGACTATTCTTTCTTGTATTTTTCAAACAATTTTAAGGCATAATTCTTGTGGTTGTTATAAAATATTAATTTTTGTTATAAACTGTTGCATTGCTGCAAATTCATATCAGTTAGCATACTTTTTGAAGGTTTATGGTCTTAAGAAGCACTAACATCATATCTTTGTACTTCAAAGCTGCTATATTTTCTTGTTGTCTTGTTCTAGGCAGGTACACCTCATTTTACCATTTGATTCATCCCTTCAGGGCCATAACCTTCTAAATTGAGTGACCAGTGAGAGGGGGATTTTTTTGCATTCTTGCCTTAGTAATCAGTGCTTTGGGTCACTGGGGATGTCTCCCTTGGGGTAATCTTGACATACTCCTAAATAGAAAGAGGTTTCCTATTAAGGTGACAGTGATAGGTCACCCCCTGTTATGCCAATCTTACATCAACTTGCCTTGGGCTTTGGGCAAGTATAGATTGTGTGATAACAAGGAACTAATCTACTTGTTTTATGTTTCATTTCTCAATAAATCTTTGATACTTCGAGTGGTTATATCTGCAGTAATTAGCTTTGTTCCTTGTTGATATATATTCTTTTTTACTACGGTAGTTTGGAACAACAAGCCTAACTTGCTTGTCCACTTAATTTTTTAGTCTTGCATACTTGTCTCTTCTTGTGTCTTCGACAGGTACAACCATGTTCTGCAGGTACTCTACTTCTTGAAAACCTTCCCTCATCAACAAGACTTCATCTAAAAACTTCCACCTCTCTAAAACTTGACCTATAGGGGTTTCACTTCCATAACCCCACTTTCCATCTCATTTCCCCCTAGGGTCGCCCAGGATTCCCCCCTTGTGTTGGATTTATCCTTCACTAAAGTGAGAGGAGGGTTTATCTAATGTGATAGTGGGTAGACTCTCCCACAATTATCACCATCTCATGGATTGGGTTGGGCTTTGCGCAACCTACATTTTGTGCAATAACATTTTGACGTCGTTGTCGGGGAGGATTTTGAATTCTCTTTATGCCCTAACAACACTTTGGTAGGATTCCATCCCAAAGTCATTATCTCTAGCTCACCTCATGACTCCACTTGAAGGACGTTCCTCTTCCACCCTTGGTGAGCACTTCTTGAAACTCATCTGGCAACTCCACCATCCCAGAATCCACCTTCCCTTAAGACTTTTCCCGGGGGGAGATTCAAGCCTTCTAAGGTTTACCAAAGAAGGCCTCCTCTCAAATCTCCTGTTGTCAAAATACTTTTCCAAGGTACCTTTCCCCTTGCTCCAATGGCTCACCTTTGGGAAAAGGACCTCTACAAACCCTTGAACATGTCCACCATCTTCAGATATCCAAATACCATGCCAAAAGAGTCTCACAAATGGTTGCTGAAGTTCATGGGGAATAATGTGATCATGATTGATGATCATCTCTATGCCATGGATCGAGATATGAAAAATGCAGAAGTAGAACATGAATACGTAGCAATGAGATTGTTGGCCTCATCACTGACTGAAGATGCCCAAAGATAGTTGGCCTTCCTGATAACCACGTAGCATCTTATGAATATTTCGCTAAGTTGTTCAAGAATAGATGGAAAAACAAAGAAGGACAAAGGAATTCTTGTAGCTCAGTTGAATCAGATGAAAAGGAAAGAGAATGAGACGGTTAGTGAATTTGACAATAGGTTCGATAGATTGTATAGCCAAATCTCGACGAATCTATGTCCTCTAGATGCAGTTGTTCGTCTCCTTTATATGAATGCTTTTGATGGGAAATTTTGTTTCATCTTGAAGGATAAGAATCCCATTAGTTTGGCATAACCAAAGAGTATAACACGGAGATTGAAGAGAATCTTCTTGATTCAAAGGTTGACCCTTTTTAGTATCCTCGCGTCAAGACAGAAGCAAAGATCAAAGTTTTTAGTAGCAATACACCAGATCCAATTGCTCTCTTGACTCAGAAGATAGACCAGATAAGTACTCAGTTTGTCCAAGCTCACAATCAGATCATGGGTCGATTAACCATTGTAAAAAGAAATCAGTCTGCCTTCAGACCTCAGTTTACTAGACAACATTGGTTTGCCACAGGTTGGAAGCCGGAATGTAAAAGATAACACATTGAGCCTAGTTAGAATGGTTAACACAGAAGAAACACCATGGTGTTCTCCTTGCCAAGAACCTGATCGGGAGGTTGAGTGTCCCCAACGTGATGAAGAATTATCTGATGGTATAAACTTCATGGACATGATTTGCAACTTCCAAGAAGAAGATATTACTCAGGAATTAATATGTGCAAAATCCCTGTGATGGAGATGTGCAAAGTCCCTGTGACGAAGATATGCAAAGTCCCTGTGACAGAGATGTGAAAAATCCCATCTGTGAGAAAATAAGTCTTGAAGTTATTGAAAGTACCAACCGAAAAGGAGGACCCTCCAATAGTCTTGATACTATGTATCTTAATTGGCAGAAGGATCGTAACCCTCCCTTCTATCTTTCTTTGGGGATAAATGGTCTATGTTTGAACAAATGTATGCTAGACTCTGGAGCCTCAGCAAATGTGATGTCTTTGTAATTCATGGAACAACTCGATCTGAAGACACCTCGACCTTATGGAAATGTCGGTGGTATTGATTAGAAGAAGGTCAAAATTTACGGGCTTTGTGAAGATGTTGAAGTTTATCTGATTGACTTTTCTCATAACAACCTCATTATGAACATAGTGGTGATTGATGTCCCAGATGCTCGGGGAATGCTTCTATCAAGAAGTTGGTCCGCAGCTCTTGGGGGTTTCCTCAGTATGGATCTCACCCATGCACATATCCCCATGGGGGATGGTACTTTTGAGATTCTATATAGTCGAGAAATCACTGAAAGACATGTGATGGATCCCAACAGTCCTGATTACAATAGTAAGTGTGATTTTTATGTACCTCTGTAGCTCATCAAGTACGATCCATGGGACCTACCTTTTGCACAAGAAGATTGCATAGATATGCTACTCCCAAGGATGGATGAGTGTAAGGAGAAGCTTGCAAACTTCCAAGGGAAAGAACCAAGGTCCATCTAGATATTAAAGAAAGAAGATAAAGAGAACAAAGAATGTGAGTAATCCATTAAAAATGTAGTCAACACAGAACATCCTTCATATCATTACATCGAAGATATACCTTACATCAACTACAGCGAAGGAAGTCTTGCATTCATGTGGGATAAGAGGAAGGGCAAGCCTAAACACGATGAGAAGGATAATAGCTCTTGGCTTGGCCCTTACATCATCAAGAAGAAGTCCGAGAAAGAGAAATACTACTTGATAGCCTTGGATGGGAGAAAGATGCCATTACCGGTGGATGGGTCTCTTCTCCGACCCTACATTCAACGTATTTGACTTATTTAGGGCCCAGGCCCCGACTAAGTAGGTAGGTCCTCTTTATTTCTTGCATTTGCATCTTGATTTATCATAATAATTTAATTGCATTTCATTTTGATTTTCATTTTTCTCTACTTGCATATCGCTTTCATCATATTACATATTTAGTTTAGAAATTTTTTAAAAAATGCAATTTTATTTTCCAAGATTAGTTGTTATTTTTGAGATTTGATTTTGATATATATGGATGAAGGGTGATAGAACCACCATAGATTTTACATTTGTAGGTTTCAGTGTAAGAACAGGTCTAACCATGAGATGTTGCGGATCTTAAGCACTCTACGGTGAATACATGTCCCCAAGTAGGAGCCAAGTGTTATCCCCATTTACTAGGGATAACTAAGGAGATGATGTCTCGAGGCCCTCAGGTTGCAAGCATCGAGAACCGAGAGCCATATTGATGATAGCACCCACTTGCATAGATAGAGGCTCACCTCACCACCACACATCTCAGATTCATCATGATGGTATCTGCCACTCCAAGTTGCTTCTGGAAGACATTGGGTCTTGCTCCATGAGGTGCAAGCCAAGTATTTGGGTGAGTGTCATTTCAATATTTGAGCCATTTAAGTCTGTTTCATTTAAAATTTGCTTTGATTATGTAGCGTTGGCTTGGAATTTATGCTCTTTGCCCTGTTTCACCTTGGTGGTTGACATTGCGCCCTTGTAAGTGGTATTGGGTTTGATACATTATTATGTATGTGGTCCCATGAGCGTGGAGTCAGTGAGTGGCATAAAATACTTTGTTCTATTTATTGATGACTACTCTAAGAAGACCTGGATATACTTCTTGAAGGCTAAAGATGAAGCCTTCGACAGATTTTAGGAGTTCAGAGCTCTGGTTGAGAACCAGACTGGCAGGATGATTTGGGTGTTGAGATTCGACAACGGGGGTGACTACACCTCCAATGAGTTTGTGGATTATTGTGAAACAGTAGGGATCAAGAAGGAACTCACTATTCCTTACAATCCTTAGTATAATGGAGTGGCTGAGAGGAAGAAAGAGACCATAGTCGAGGAGCACGAGCGATGATACATGATTAGTGTTTGCCACTATTTTTGTGGGTAGAGGCTAGTTTTGGGGAAGTTGACACCTGAGCAGGTATTTGTAGGTACCATGTCGGATGTGAGTCATTTTTTCATCTGGGGCAACATATATTACTATCATGTCCCCTCAGAGAAGAGGAGAAATTTGGAAACCACTGCAAACAAGGGGATTTTGGTTGGTTATAGTGAGGCTTCCAACGCCTACAAGATCTTCGTGTCAACATGCAGAAATATCATTGTGTGTAGGGATGTACAGTTCAAGGAGAAGCATGCATTGAATAGGTTGAGAGATTTTCCAGGACATTTAGAGGACTAGCAGGGACAAGACTCAGGGGTCAAGACAGAGGAGGCATAGGTTCAGAGCACAGGATCACAACAACGAACACAAGGTACAAGATCAAGTACAGGGGTTCATAGGGAGATTGTTGGAAAGGATCATCATGAGTCAAATGATGAGGAAGTTGAGGAGCGTGATGTAGTTCCATGTGAGTAGGAAACTAGGCCACAAACTAAGTAGTATAAGTCCATAGTCAGTGATTCTAGACTCGCAGGACTTCCAGAGAGAACTTTTAGACAAAGTAAACCACTAGAGAGACTTGGGTACATGGCATTAATGAAACAACTTATTGATGCAGATCCTTCCACTTATGAATAGGCTGCACAACATGGAGTGTGACAGGTTGCCACGATGGAGGAATATGCCTCCATTATTAAGAATGATGTGTGGGAGGTGGTGCCTAGGCCAGAGGGAAAGAAGGAAGTAGGATCCTAGTGGATCTCTAAATTCAAGCATGCAACAGAAGGAAGTGTGGACAAGTACAAAGCGTGCTTCATGGCCAAGGGGTTTCACAGCAAGAGGGAGTTGGCTATGAGGATACTTTCACCCCGATGGCCAGATATTCATCGATCAAGACTGTTATTTCATTAGCAGTAGAGATGGGGTGGGGTGTTCATCATATGGATGTGAAGACTGCTTTTCTCAATGGAGTTGTTGAGGAGGAAGTGTATGTTGAGAAGTGAAAAGGATTTGAGATAAGTGATAGGGAGATGCATGTTTGCAGATTGAGGCGAGCCTTGTATGAGATCAAGCAAGCACCTTAGTCTTGGTACTCAAGGATTGACAACTACTTGAGAGAGATGGGTTTCAAACGAAGCGAGGTAGACCCAAACCTGTATTTTCTTGCAGGGGAGGCACCTCTCATACTGCTATTTTACGTAGATGATTTATTTTTGACAGGGGATGAGCAGCTGATAGAAAACTACAAGACAAATCTTGCAACTGAGTTTGAGATGAAAGACATTGGGTTGATGCATTACATCCTTGACTCGGAGGTCTGGTAGTAGGATGGGCACTTCTTAGGACAGGGGAAGTATACAATGGAGATCTTGCGTAGGTTTAGGAAGACAGATTGTAGGCCCATGTCCACACCTCTAGTCATGAACTAGAGGAAGATTGATGCATTAGATTCAAAGACATTAGACCCCATTGTCTATCGTCAGTTGATTGGATCGCTCATGTATCTGGTCAACACTTGGTTAGATATCATCTTTGCAGTAAATTCTTTGAGTCAGTTCATGGAGGATCCATAGAGAGTATATTGGATTTTTGCGAAGCATGTGCTTCGCTACCTTAGAGGTACATTGGAGTACGAGTTATTGTATGAGCATAGTGGTGGAGTGAGGTTAGCAAGATTTGCAGATGCTGACTGGGCAGGGTGTGCAAAGGACAAGAAGAGCACTTCGAGATATTTCTTCAGCATTGGATCGGGTATCATTTCTTGGTTCAACAGGAAGCAAAGATCAGTGGCATTAAGCTCTACTGAAGCGAAGTACATAACTGCTAGTTTAGTAGCATGTGAGGCACTGTGGTTGAGGAAGATACTCTTAGGATTGTTCGGGCAGGAGTTAGAGGCTACCGTGATTCACTGTGACAATCAGAGTTGCATCAAGCTCTCTGAGAATCTGGTGTTTCGTGATCGTAGCAAGCACATCGACATCAGGTATCACTTCATCTGAGATTGTGTATAGAGAGGAGCCAAGAGGCTTGACTAGATACAGACTGATGAGAAAATGACAGATATTTTCACCAAGGAACTGAGTAAACAAAAGTTCATGAAGTTAAGAGATCAGAGGGGGTTGAGGCAGAATCCCTTCCTTGCTAAGAGGGAGTTTTGAGAATGTATCAAGGAAGGTCATCCACTAGATTGCAACATCCTATCATGGTGGGGGACAATGAAACAAGGGTGAAGTTTCTTAATGAACATTTCCTAAAGTCCGACTTAGGGAAAATGACTTTTTATGTGTTATGTTCTTCTATTGACTTATTGAGCACCCTTTCTAAGGTTAAAATGAAAATAATTTAAGTGATGGATCTTTTAATCTAGACCATCCATTTGATTGAGTGAGGGAGAGTTGATATCATCCCTCCATCCTTATGAGATTAGGTTTTTCACTTGCTCATCGTGGTATAAGGTAAATCGACTTGGCTAAGGAGGGCACATTATGCATGAGAGAGATCGATTGAAGGAGCATCGATATGAGGTTTGAGAGAAGAAGATTTTGTAGGGAGATAGAGGAGGACTTCCAACTGAGAATCAATCCATTTCCAAGGTCAAGCATGTTGATGATTGCAACTTTGTGAGACATCCTCCAGGACACGTTCTCCTCTGAGACTGAGTCGAATCGACCTGAGAGGGAGCCTAGTGTTAGGCATACCCATGTGATGGGGCAATAATCTCCTCTGTGTGAGAATTGAGTCATCCCCCAATGGATGGGGCATTGTTGTCCTTTGGAGAGTTGAGTCATCCCCCAGTGGTTGGGTGTGCCCATGTGATGGGTGTATTGTTCTCCTCTCTCTGTGAGAGTTGAGACGATGTGGTACTCCAGAGGATTCTATTAAGTATGACGTCCATGTGGTTGAGAACAGGTGGGCATGTCCCTAGTGGTTGAGCACTAGTGCATGTGTGGATCCCTTGATATATTGTTTAAGAGTAAGATTTACATGTAACCCTAATTATGTTGTAAAGGGTACAAATCGACACCACCATGTAAAGATAATTAATATTGCAATTATTAATTATATTTATTGTATTATTAAGTTGTACAGGTCGGCCCTATTGTTCCAATAGACACATCATTTGATGTGATAAGGTTTGTATAAATAAAGATGAATCCCCATTGAGGATTACACACTCATCATTACGTCATCTCATGATTTCAGAAGTTGAGGACTGAAATTATGACAACTGCAACACCCTTTTGTGTGCTAGGTTTGGTGATGGATGGGGGATCTTCTCTTGAGAATATAGAAAAGGATTGTTGGGTTTTCTTCCCTTGTGTAGAAGGGTTTCCAAGGATATTTTTTGTGTTCTTGTGCATGGCTATTCTTCTTGAGATCTTGGTTTACTGCAACTAGTTATTGTTGTTGCATTCATTAGTTATGGTTGTAGCTCATGCTAGACAGTAATAAAATAAAATTGCATCAGCTTACCATAAAATTAAACATGGTACCAGAGCGGTTCTTGAAGTTGACCATTGCACAGTCAAAGAAGGCAGTCGTGGACAATTTGAAGCTGCTAGACCCTTGTTGTTGGTGTAAGGGAAGGGCCAGACCCTTGTGATGAGGTATTAAGGTTGGTCGCGGGCCCTAGATAGGTTGCTACACAACTCAACCAACTTAAAGGAGGCTAGAGAAGGGTAGCAACAACAAGGTTTAGGGCTCGTCTGCTGAGAGAAGGTTGTCACAGCCTAGAATAAGCCATAAAACCATAGACTTAAAATAAATATGAAACCCCTATAGGGCTACCGCAGCCAAAAGGAGACTGAACAACAGACTATAGTTTGTTTTCATTGTGGGCAGATCAGAGGTCTGTTTCACTTGGATTTGATCTTGCATATTTGAATATCATGTGTTTTTTTACTTGCATTTTGCAAGTAAGACTTGCAAATAACTAGCATACATTGAAAGAAAGCAGCCTGCTGGGTATGAAACTCATTTCACTGTCATTTTGCACATAGAAAAGCAAGGTCCATTGTACAACCCACATGGGGGTGGGGTTGATCCATCAACTTTGTGTATGTGCACAATCATGCATTGTGTACACATGGTGCATTAAATATAGAGCATGCATTAGGTCAAAGTATCTTGAGTTCAGAAAAATGGTCAAAGTATCAAATATTGGAACTTGAGATATGCAAACTCTAGCTTTGGAATCCCAAGGAGAATAGAGGTAGCAATTTTCTGAGCAGTGTTGGGTCTTGTTATAGCCACCCTAGCAGCAGAGTTGAGGGTTGCTATTAGGGTTGTACCAGCTAGTCTAAACAGCAGACCCTTAGGGGCTACAAAAATAGGCTTTTAGGGGCAGGTTTGGACAACCCTTGAAGAGTTGTTACAACAACCTTTTGGGACACTTCTGGGCAAGTGTGAAGGCAGATTTTGAGGGTTATTCTAAAGGACTAGAATAGAAAATTAGTGGGTTGTAACAATAGACCTCTAAAGAAGACTTTGGAAAGATTCTAAGGTTGTTACAGTTAGCATAGTAACAATAGTTTTTGAGGCTAATCATGTGTACCAACAATGAGGTAAAGAGGGCCAAGTCAGGCCTGACTCTTCTGTGGAGCGGTCGTGGACTGTTGCTATGACAGACTTGTGTTAAAGGTTGTGTGAGGGTTGGTACAAGGAAAGGAAGGAAGGAGAGGAGAAGACCGAGGGCTAGAAGAACACATCCAATCTTGTGCAAGGAGTTGCAGACAAAGAGGAGGGTTTGAGGAGGCAAGGAATGTCCTAACCCTCAGCCTCAGGATAGCAAACTTAGACACAGAAACCAAGAG
This sequence comes from Picea engelmannii, assembly GCA_009831015.1. Classification (NCBI taxonomy): domain Eukaryota; kingdom Viridiplantae; phylum Streptophyta; class Pinopsida; order Pinales; family Pinaceae; genus Picea; species Picea engelmannii. The sequence continues at coordinate 32,109 of ML821488.1, forward strand.
GGTTTATGTAGTGTCTTGTAAGTTTATTTGGTATTTTATTTTATGTAAGATTGAGCATGATTGCAGACTAAGGTAATTTTGTGTTACTTTTCTTAATTGATTTCATCATTACTCTGTAGTGGTTTTCTTTTGATGAAGGGTAATATCCCTGGTATGGGAGCCCTCATGACTTAGACCAACATCCCTGGTACAAGAGTCCATTTTTTGTTGGTTGTTATCCCTTAGGGAGATCATCTTGGTTATTATTCTAGTATATGTGGCCATTTTGGTTGTTATCTCTTCAGGAGGCCATCTTGGTTATTATCCCAGTACAGGAGGCCATCTTGGTGGTTATCCCTACAGGAGGCTAGATTTCTTATTTCATTGTTGAAGGGCTATTATCCTTGGTACGGGAGCCCATTTGTGTTGATTGGTTATTATCCTAGTATAGGAGGCCATTTTGATTGTTATCCCTATGTGAGGTCATCTTGGTTATTATCCTAGTACGAGAGGCCAACAAAATTCGATAGAAGTAGTAGAGGACCTGATAAGACATGGGATGTCTCCAGGTTAGTAACACCGGAAGAGGAAGATGTCTATCCTTTAGAATTCAGAGGGAGTCAAACTATTTGAGAAGAAGGAAGAGACAATATATTCTCCTCCTTCCACAATTCAGAGGGACACAACCATCGATCTAGTTGATCCAGTTGCTCTAGTTGATGTCCCCAAAGACATTGTAGTAGGCCATAAAAGGAATGTATCGGCTCGACGAACTCTGCAAGAGGCAGAGGGACATGCAGCTCCTTGGGACACATTCTGAGAGAGAAAGAAACAAAAGATATTTTTGAGCTATTTTTCAGCCATGAGCCACATCATTGATACTGAGTCTTCTTTTCATGGAGAAGCGACAGGTCAACATGTATGGCAAGATGCCATGACAGAAGAGTATCAATCCATCATGAAGAATGATGTGTGGGATATTGTTCTGAGACCAGAAGGGAAGTCTGTAGTGACTTCCAAATGAATATATAAGATCAAGTATGCAGCCGATGGAAGTGTCGAGAAGTACAAAGCGAGATTGTATCCAGAGGATTTTCACATGTAGAGGGAATTGATTATGAGGAGACATTTTCTCCTATACCCCAATACAATTCCATCCGTACTATCATTACACTAGATACATCTATGGGTTGGAAACTACATCAGATTGATGTATAGACAACCTTTCTCAATGGTGAGATTGAGGAAGACGTTTACATCAAGTAGCCAAAGGGATTCGTGATTCATGAGTTAGTCGAGACAGACTCACTAGATAGCAGTGAAACATGTATTGAGATATCTACGAGGCACAGTTGGATATGGCCTGAGATATGCCTCCAATGTAGACATGAGATTGCAGGGATATACCAATGCAGATTGGGCAGGGAGCGCAATGGACTGAAAGAGCACATCCAATTGTTTTTTTACATTGGGGTCTGCCTGGTTTCCTGGTGCAGCAGGAAATAGAGCTTTGTGGCTTTAAGTACCGCAAAAGCAGAGTATATAGTGTTGAGTGTGGCAGTCTGCAAAGCAATGTGGCTTAGCAAGCTCCTGACAGATTTATTTGATCATGAGATTCATTCTAACATTATGATAACCAGAGATGTGTGAAGTTCTCTGAGAATCCTGTGTTTCACGATAAATCGAAACACATTGAGATAAAATGTCATTATATCATAGACATGGTGCAGAAGAAAGCAGTGCATGTGCAGTACCTTCCTACACATGAGTAGATTGCAGATATCTTCACCAAACTGCTTGCCAAGACAAAGTTCGAGTACTTCCGTGAGAGACTTGGCCTGGTGGAGAATGTCTCCCTAGTTGAGAGGGAGTTTTAATGATTGCAGCTTCGTGAGACATCCTCCAGGGCACGTTCTCCTCTGAGACTAAGTTGAGTCGACCTAAGAGGGAGCCTAGTGTTGGGCATACCCACATGATGGGGTATCGTTTTGTGTGAGAGTTGATTCATGCCCCAATGGATGGGGCATCGTTCTCCTCTAGAGAGTTGAGTCGTCCCCTGTGGTTGGGTGTGCCCATGTGATGGTTGTATCATTCTCCTCTCTGTGAGAGTTGAGACGATGTGGTACTCAAGATGATTTTATTGAGTATGAC
>ML821488.1:37903-63300 GCA_009831015.1 Picea engelmannii
CTAAGTGTTCAAACTCATTTTTATCCATTTACTTGGTAATTGTCTCAACATCTTGATATTTTGGCAATGTTTAGCACTTCTCACATTCTTAATCTTCTAAAGGGATAAATTGATTCAGTGCATGGCTGGACGCTTTAATAGTTCAACAAGTAATTAACATTGTTTTTCTTAACTTGTCATATGAGGATCCACTTTACACTGAAATAACATATCCTATTCTGCAACCTTGTGCCATTCTTATGGTTATAACACTCCAAACTAATAAATTGATGCACTACAATATGGAACGACTCAATCTTTAGGCCAACAATTTGGTATTTACAGTTGTGTTGTGGAAGGTTTCGTGGCATTTATTTTGTCATCCTAATAAAAAGATTTAATGCATTGGATCTGAAGCTAATATGAACTATGTGCATGGATCAAACTAATACATCCTAAATGTTGGTATTTTATTGTTATGCACACTTGTTACAGCACTTAAGGGAATAAAATATCTGCATGCATTGAGTTGAACACCCTAAATGTGACTGCCTAATACTTCATGTTTAATCATTTGGCATTGGCACATGGGACTATAGAATTTTGTTGTTTATTCTTCATGTTTGTATGCTCTGAAATACATTATTGGACATCATTAATCTTCATGGTTGCAATCTTCTCACAGCGTACACTAAAACGGTGATGTTCTTGATGATCTGTTACACACCGGTGGTTAAATGATAATTCTGATCTAAGATCTCTGTTGTCCTAATTATGACAGCAACAAACTTAGGTACTTGATTCATTTTGTTGTCATAAAATCAGAATTATTACAGTTGTGGATTGGCAAGCATTTTGTACCAACTTAGGACATATAATCTCACTTGTTGGCATACTTAAGTTGGATGTGATGTCTCGTTCCCAAGAGTAGGCCAGTAAGGAGTGACTTAGTAATCTATGTGTTCCCGTAGACTATAGTCAGGCACAAACACGGAGCAATAGGAGAAATAAGGGTGATTTGGTGGCTAAACGATTAATCAAGCCAAAAATCATAGAAAAAGTCACTTAAGCCTAAGTCAACGAAGAATTAGAACGAAAAAGTGCTAAAGAAGGACTTAATTAATTAATTACTCACCTTAGGAGGAAAAGCACCTAAATTAAGTGATCTCAATGGTGAATTAGATTCGGAAGAGTATAAAGGAAGGAATTCGACCTAATTCCTCATTATGTTATGATGTGATGTTGTTATATTTGAAGAGGAGGAGGAAATCGACACCCTTGTTGTTTTTTGGATTTCTGGAGGAAACCACCACCATTGATCAGTTTCTTTGTTGAAAGACACACCCTAGCCTATCAGATATACCATCCAGGTATTTCACTGTGCATTATAGTGTCCAGTTCAGTGATTGCGCAACTCAACCAGTGAGGGCACAAGTGTTTGAGAGAGGGTTTGTGCGGCTGCTTGAGACAATTCAAATTAGGTTGATTCCTTCCGACCAATTAGAGAGCTAGCTAGGCCGCACCTATTCAAAGTAGGATCACGCACGTAGTAATGGTTGTTCAACTGACGTACTACTAACTGGGAATCCAGACGAACTTATAACGAATAGATTCCATGTGAGATAACATCCTGTAAAATTTCTATAACGACGCTATATTTGGCCACATTATTCATGGATGGCCCTAGGCATATGCCTCCCGAAGACACCAATAGACCCTCGGGTGAATCAATCACCCAAGCGGTGGAAGCCAAGTTCCGTGTGTGACGACTGGCCTCGTATGCGAATCCTAAGTATATTGATGACTCCGTTGACATCTATGAACCAAGTGAAAACTCGATAAGCAACCCGAAGACGAAAAAGAAAGAGATATATACATTAAATTACAGTAGTATACAAAGAGTTATGCCTAACCCAAGGGCTCAAGTGTAGTATCTTTTCAGGTAGAGCCCATTTCTGCGCTCAACCAACTTATTCCCTTTGTAATCTTCTAACTCATAGGCTCCTTTTTCTACAACACGTCGCACGATGTAAGGACCATGCCACATAGGTTTAAACTTGTCTACCCCCAGCGGTTCTTTGGCTTGATCATACAAAAGGACCAAGTCACCCTCAGTGTACAACCGAGGACAGACAAACTTATCGTATTGGAGCTTGACACGTCGTTTGTTTGCCTTGATAGCCGTAGTGGTGTCTCGATGCTGCTCAACAAGACTCTCTAGGTATACAAGGCGTCGTTTGAGATCGAAAGTGTCAGATACGACTACCAACTTAAGAGAAGGGATTTCACATTCAATGGGTAATATCGACTCCACACCATGTACTAAATGGGAAGGGAAAAATCCGTTCGCAGTCTTGACCGAGGTTTGTTATGCCCGGAGTGCAGGATATAGCATGATGTGCCAGTCGGACTTACTCTCACTGACGTTTTTTCAAAAAATGGTCTTGAGAGACTTGTTGACGACCTCTACTTGCCCATTTTCCTAGGGATAATAAGGAAAAGAGTGACCATGTTTAAACCCCAGTTTAGCAGCTAGTTCTTCCATCATCTCATTCTGAAAGTGTCTGCCATGGTCAGTGACAATCTCACTCGGGATACCGAACCAAGCGATAATCTGATTGAATACAAAGAAGGTTGCAGTTTTCCCATCAGATTTAACTATAGGCATCGACTTGGCCCACTTAGTAAAGTAGTCGACGACGACGATAATGTGTTGATGCCCCCCAGCCGAAGTTGGGTTGCAATCGACAAATTCCACGCCCCACTTAGTGAAGGGACTGACGATAATGACTAGGTGAAGAAGGGATGGATGCGAGCGCATATTCTGATTGAACTCCTAGCAAGGGTGGTACTTCTTAACTGCTTCAATACAATCCTTAAAGATAGTAGGCCATAAATAACCTGCTCTCAAAAATTGTTGGGTTGTTGCAAGCCTGGATAGATGACCACCACAAGCCCCACCGTGACAATCGTTTAGGACAGACTTGACCTCTCCGTGAGTTAAACAACGATACAAGATATCATTTATTCCTCGGCAATACAAAGTGTCACCGACGACAGTATATTTCCTAGCTTGGTATCTTATACATCGTCGATCATCTCATGAGAGATGCCGAGGAAAATTCAAAGTGTAAAGATAGAGAACAATGTTTCCATACCAGGGGTCAAATGATGAGACAAGAAAAATGTGTTCGTCCGCAAACGAATCAACATGGATAACATCCTCATCTAATCATGAAAAATCAGATATCAACTCTACAAAAAATAGGAATTTAATTAATTTCGCGGAAGCGAAATCGAGATCAAACTCCTATAAAATGACAATCCATTTATTATATTTCCCCCCTATGATGTGTCGGGTAAGGACATATTGAAATGGATTGACATCAGCAACCACCGCAGTCTTGCAAAGTAATATATAATGACGCAAACATTGGACTGCATGAACAACAACCAAAGCTAGCTTTTCGACGTGAGTGTAATTGAGTTTAGGACCGAGTAAAGTTTAACTAGGATAGTAAATGACGTGCTCATGAAGCTCGTCATCCTCCTGAACTAGAACCATACCAATCGTATTCTCGAACGCGAAAACATAAAGTAAGTAATCTCTACTATAGTCGGGAGGCTTTAGTAAAGGCACCGACACCAAATCTTTCTTCAAAGCATCGAAGGACTCATGGGCTCACTCATCCCAGATAAAAGGGGTGTCCTTCAAAATTCGCATGAATTTGTTGATATTATGGTAGCTACGGGAGGTATTTACCTCAACGTGTAAGCATGATGAGAATAGAATACTCCAGGAAGCAAGAAGAAACCTTAATGAGTTGGCTAATAAACCTAGAATACATGTCGGCTCAAGAAGATAACTTGTCTTAGGTTATTATCCCGCAAGAGAAGAAGTCGACCAGAAGAAATAAAATATACTGAACAGACAGATACCCAGAATGAGAAGTCAGCCCAAGCAGTTCGCCATAATTACTATAAATACAGGAAGCCAGTCTTCATTCTGGCAGGCAGTCTCAAAATCGCAGAGCAGGACTTGTGCGTAATGCAGTACCCAATTTTGTGCATGGGTTTGGAGGAGTGCTACCATTGCAGTGGCTACAACTCGCAGATCACGTTTGTCTTGAAGTATCTCTTGGTTAGGGTTTGGAATATCTCTTCAGCTCTTATTGGTGCCCTATCCTTAGGGAAAGGTGTGTTACCCTTTGTTTGGCTATCTAGCCTTGGGTTTGCTTTCAGAGTGATTCTCTTTCAAGGTTAAGGTGCTCGGAGGGTGGATTTGTCCTATTGTTGGATGACAATAATGATATTGTCAATGGTAAAATGAGCACATCCATGATATTCTAGTAGGTTATGGGCCCACACCTCGTTCATTCAGTCTAACTGTTGGAAGGAAACATAGTCGTAAAAATATTAAGATCGTTGAAGAACTGTCTCTAGGGTTTCTATTAGGAGAAGACACCATAGCACTGTCGTTGGGGTTACTAGCAGGTGGAATTGCAGAAACCCTAATCCTCTCATTGAGGCACCTTAAGTGAAAGGACTGACCTAACTTCTCGACAGATCAATGTGCCTTAGCCTAGTGCATCTCCTGATATTCTCAATGAGCCAAGACGTCAAGTTTGAGTTTTTGGTCAGATCTAGGGTTGCCCAAGTCAAAACAACCATGACTTACTCTATGAAGTCAAAAAAGAGTTAGATGGAGATTCTAAATTCAGAGCATGGAAGACAAGGATTGACCTCATCCTTGCCAAGAATAAAGTGTTGGATATCGTGAAAGGAAAGATCGTGAAACCAGAGTTTGAAGAAGGAAAAGAGAAGGAACTGCAGAACGTTGCACTTATGGAGAAGTTCAAAGACAGTGACATCAATGCTATGAGTATCATAGTGGAATTTATAAAAGACCACTTGATACCCTACATCTCCCATCTTGACTCATCGAAGAAGATGTAAGATGCCCTAACAAACCTCTTCTCAGTCAGAAACATTGGACAAATAAGGAGTCTGAAGAATGAGCTCTATGACATGAAGATGAATGATGATGACAACATAACATCATACTTTGTGAGAATATCTCAATTAAGAGATCAACTACAAGCTATTGAAGAAATCATTTCAGAGAAGGAATTGGTAAACATAGTACTCAATGGTCTTCCCAAGACGTGTGATTTATTTGTCTCAAGCGTTAACACAAGGAAGGAGTATCCTACATTTGAAGAACTTTGGACTTGTTGTGCTCAAGAAGAATCTAGGATCGGTGCAAAAGAGAAACCCCACAGGAAGATGATCAAGCCTTCACAACAAGATTCAATAATTTTAGGAACAATAGGAAGTTTGGATCAAAGAGGAAGACAAATCAAGAAAAAGATATTTCAGAAATACAATGCTTCAACTGTCGAAAGTATGGTTACTACAAGGATCATTGTCCCAAGCTAAAGAAAAAGAAGGAGAAACATGAAGCATCAATTGTAGAAGAAAAGGAACCTACAAAGAAGACTAAGCAGGATGAAAGATACTTCTTCTTCTCAAGGTAACAATACTCTTCTTATTTCTTGTACATATCTTGTTTGCATAGTTTATGTACAAATCTTGTATATCTATCTCTGAGAAGATAATATGTGTCAAGAAGAACTATACTTATGGAAGAACAACAAGATAAGGATTGCTATCATTATACAAGTAAGATAATACACATGATGTGGAAGATATTACAAGATAAGCTGAAATCATAATCAATCATGAAGAGACTTAGAAGAAGCAAAGACAGAAAGAAGTTAACAATCAAGAGAAAATTGGAGAGAGACTTATGACGTTTTACAGAATAACAATAAGATGGAAGCATGGAATCTGTTAGACGGAGGGAGTCAATTATATATTGCAGAAAACAATAAGGATGCAGACGAAAGCATGGACTCTGTTAGACAGAGGGAGCCGGTTATATGCACTTATACATGAAGCAAGGATTAGGAAGGAGCTAATCTTATGATCCATTGAAGATGATGAAATATATATCCATGGTAGTAGCCTTGAAAGAGAGTACGTGTTCAGTTCAACCTCAGAAGAAGTCTTCTTCGAAGATAAGCCTTAAAGTATCCATGGTTGTCCATCCACATCCATGATTCTATAATGGAAGGAATAAGTGGAATCTTTAGGGCATGGAATCTATAAGAAACTCCATGGACCCAAGAGCTAAAGGAAAAACATTAGGAAGAACATGAAGATTCCAAGAAAGGAAGAGAAGCCAGAACAACTAGCCATTGAGAATCACAAGATTACCAGCCTGATATGAACTCACTAAAAGCAATCAAGTAGAGGAACTAAAAGTTGTGATGAAGAACAATGTATATATGCAAGCATTTCAAGATCCAGAACTAGAGGTTCTCCCAGATGGAGGGAGGAGACTATGACGATTACTTGTTCCAGTTAACCATACATACCTCTACATGAGTCATTATATCATCCACGATATCCATGGGTTGGAGTTCTACATCAAATAAATGCAAAGAATGTTCTCCAGAGGAATTGAACAAAGAGCATATGAAGAGAAACCTCGAGACTTTGAGGCATACCAGAAAGAGACCCTTGTATGCAGATAGAAGAAGATAACTTGGTGGAGAACCTCTAGTGCATAGCAGAAGCGTGGTGAAGATTTTCTCTAACAAAGCTATTGTATCAAGATGATTACTCAGAAGATCAAATCTCATGATGATAGAATAAGTGTCACATGAATATGTTCTAGTTTTCCAACAATGATATACTTTATTGATCAGAGCTACATGAAGCCTTCAAAGAAGACTAGTGTTCCAGAACAAAGTACATTTGAAATCAAGCATTACATTATCCGTGATGAAGTCCAGAAAGGAGAAAGAGGATCTCCAATACATATCTCCACAGATGAGCAGATAAGCAGACATTTTGATAAATCTTATGTTCAAGATGAAAGAGTTTGCGTACTCAAGTTGGAGCTCATGGAGACGACTTTCTTATTGAAAAAGGAAGAGATGACTCCCAGGTTGGGAGGGAGCACTGATGTATTATTGATTATTGGATGTGATGAGCAGATTCTTTCCAGTTTGGAAAGTGGATTGATATTTTTGACAGACAGAAATTTTCCAGTTCGAAAAATGGTCCATATTGCTGATGTACCATACACAATGACTTCCCATTGCGGTTAACATGGGGAGTGGTCTAGGGTAGTCTCTCTTCTTGAGGGTTACTCAAGAAGACTGGCCTGCCTCACCGGATAGTGAATTCCCATTGTGGTTAACATGGGGAGTGGTCTATTTTGAAGGTTGGTCTAGGACAAACATTTCCTCTTGTGGTTAACATGGAAATGGTTTGGATAGTCATTCCCTAGGGCATATTCATTCTCTCCAGGTTGCACTTTGTTTAGTGTCGGAGGAATGGCTTAGGGTGGGGAATGGTCCAAGTTCAACAATTGGGGATAGACATTCCTTAGGGTAGAGTCATTCTCTCTAGGTTACACTTTGTTTAGTGTCGGAGGAATGGCCCAGGGTGGGGAATGGTCCAGGCTCAGAAATCAGGAGAATTATTCTTCCTTACTTGAGAAGAATAGTCCAGATAGATCATCATTGATATTTTACCTTCTGAGGGAAAATGCCCTTTCAAGATCTCACAGATGTGAGTGGAAGAATGGCCCAGATGATTCAATTTATATCATAACATTGTTTCTGTGCAGGTTGATATCAGAGGATTGTTATGAACACTGTATGTCTCTAGATAGTAGATGTATACTACTATGGTGGATGTGTTCCACTGTTTCTGATACATCATTAATCAAGTACCTGTGTGCTACTTGGTATGGTAGTGTGCCACTGGATTGTAGTTGTGTACTACTATGGATAGACACAGTTGTGTTCTATTGAATGATATTGTTTTGATTGCCTTGAAGACTATCAACAGTGTTGAAAATGATTATTAGCTAGATGGATGATCATTGGAAAGAGATTTCCCAGACGGAAATGGTTCAGGACATTTATTTTTCTAAGACATATGTCCAGATTAGAAGAATGGCTCTTGTGTCACTCTGTGGTGTGAGTGACTTATCCAACACCATGTCTAATTACTCAGATAGAGTATGCTTTCGAGAGATGATGCAATCAATGACACTGATGGTGATGATGGTGCTCATGATCTAGTCATGAGATAGTCTATACAACTATGTTGATGCTACTGGGTGAATGGTATGTTTGTGCTCAAGACCATTACCTACAATACCTTCCTAACTAGGAGGGAGTGTTGATATTATGGTAGCTGCCGGAGGTATTTACATCCACGTGTAAGCCTGACGAGAATAGAATACTCCGGGAAGCAACAAGAAACCCTAATGAGTTGGATAATAACCCTAGAATACATGTCAGCTCAAGAAGATAACTTGTATTAGGTTATTAGCCTCCAAGAGAAGAAGTCAGCTAGAGGAAATAATATATATTGAATAGACAGATACCCAGAATGAGAAGTCGGCCCAAATAGTTAGCCAAAATTACTATAAATACAGGAGGTCAGTCTTCATTTTGGCAGGTAGTCTCAGAATTGCGAAGCAACACTTGTGCGCACTCTAGTACCCACTTTTGTGTGCAGGTTTGGAGGAGAGTTTCCATTGCAACTGCTGCAGCTAGCAGATCACGTTTGGCTTGGACTATCTCTTGGTTAGGGTTTTGACTATCTGATCAACTCTTCTTGGTGCACTATCCTTGAGGAAAGGTGTGCTACCCTTTGTTTGGCTATCTACCCTAGGGTTTGCTTCTGGAGTGATTCTCTGTCAAGGTTAAGGTGCTCGGAGGGTGGCTTTGGCATATGGTTGGGTGACAATAATGATATTGTCAATGGTAAAACAAGCACACCCATTATATTTAATAGAAACCTTTAGTGATAGTAGCATAGTTCACTATAAACGTATGAAGAAAGTTAGCTTTCCCCTGTAGACCCTGAAGTTGTCTAATCGTGTGTGGGGGAGGCAATCAAAGTATTGCCTCAACCTTGAGCGGATATACCATGATCCCAGTCTCAGAAACTAGAAAACCTAAAAGACGACCAGACTTAATGCAAAATATGCATTTGTGAGGGTTTAACCGGATCCTATAATAATGACATCTTTCGAAAACAAACCGAAGGTGAGTAACATGATCCACTCTCTTGCGAGAGTGAGCAGCAAGATCATCAAGGTAAGCTTCGACTATGTGGTTAAGATCATGAAACACGAAAGTCATGGCACGTTGAAAGGTTTCTCCATGTTTTTAAGGCCGAAAGGAATATTTCGGTATGCAAAAGAACAAATAAATGTCGTCTTGTGTTGATCCTCAGGTTTAATTTGAATTTGATTATATCTTGAAAATCCGTCCATAAAAGAAAATACTTCGCTTCTAGTACACTCGTTGAGAATATTATCGATGAAAGGTGTGGGGAAGTTGTCTTTTGGACAAGCCTTGTTCAGGTCACATAAATCCATGCATACAAAAATGGTTCCTTGCTTCTTATCTATAGGAACAGGGTTGAATACACATTTGGTTAAAGGAACCAGGTAGATGAAGCCGACGTTAAGTAGCTTCTCCACCTCTGCCTTAATAGCATGGGTCTTTTGAGGGTTGACAACTCTAAGATGTTGTTGAACAGGTTAGCATCCAGATAAGTTTTAATTTCGTGTTCGACAATACGAGGGTCGATCCCTGGAATCTCTTCATAGGACCAAGCAAATACGTCTCGAAATTCCTCGAAGAGCTCGGTGTAGATCAGGATTTCTTCTGGCGAAAAATCTGCACCGATATTTACATTTTCAGCCTTACCAGGGGTACAAGAGATGTCGATATGGATGGTAGGAGAGATACTCGCCATGTTTCCTTCGGCATAAATGTCATGCGTATCAAGGGGAACTACGGCGTGATCGAATACCTCGCTCAAAGTAGATTGAAAGCCATCTTGTTCGATTCTTTCAAGATCTGGGATAAAATAAGAATGGTGATGCATATCATCCCAAGGTTTGTTGTAACCATTCATGGCTTCAATGATGGCTTCATCCGAAGGCAAAGTCTCATCGAGGAAATCATGTGAACAAGACAACGTGGTGGCCCACACGGGCCTAGACACGAGATCCTTCTCGTTCGTCAACGAGGGAACATGATCATGATCGATGGAAGAGTTGTGAACAACTTGATACATAGTCTCTGCCACCTATAGGGGCATGTCCATCCTAGCATGCGACTGTCCTTCACAAGACAAAGTCGGGGAAGGTAGGGTCCATGGATCATCAAAATAAGATGTGCGGAAAGGAATGGACCTCTCAGTCGAGACGAACCTACTGGACATGGAGAAAACTTGATGGTTCAATGTCGAGAAGTCGAAAGTACCCATAAGGGAAGAATACATTCCAACATCGACATTCTTGGTTGCCAGCTGAGAATTGTCGATCATAGGAATCAACTGTCCAAGAGATGCATTAGGACTAGGGTACAAAAAATATAACTGATCGATCGTCACAATCTTCCCTTCATGAGTAAAACAAAGAGTGTGGAAAATGGACGATACGACAACGATCATAGAATAAGTCCAATTGCAACCTAGTAACATGTTATAATCAAGAGGTGCATCTACTACCTCTACTTCCACCTCTATCGTCTTCCCACCTAACTGGACCAGAAAGGTAGGGAGAATACCATGAGGGTGGAAGGAATGAACATTGAAAGTAGTCAACATGTTTGATGACTTGGAAAGGGTCGGAGAATTGAGAGTTTTCCAACAAATCAGGGACATCACACACGTAGCCGTGTCTTCATCAACAACCACACATTTGATGGTATACTTTGAATACTCCACATGGATTTGGAAAGCCACGTTTGACGTCAAACTTGATAAGCTTTGAGTCACTAGGTTCTAGAGGTCCTAGAGCAGAGAGTAAGGCATTCCTCTATGAAGGACACATATGGAGTACCTCCAAAGCCAACATAGCACAAGGGGTTTGGCCCACGTCCTAAAAAATAGAGTAGTTTTGGGTGGCTCTAGCATTTGGATTATGGGTAGAGAGCTTGAGTACTCCTTTCGAAATACGAGGATGTGGCTCTGGTTTCTCAATCTGTAAAGTCATCTCCAGGGGAGGAGGAGGAGATTCTAGACTAGGAATAGTTTGTTTAGAACTATAGTCTCGAGATCGAGTGGCTACATCAATTTTTTCATCAACCATATTGATACATAAACGATCGCCATCTTGCAATTGTTGGTTTTGACTTCCACTAGATGCATTTCCAACGTTTTAGGATCTCGAGGTTAAGTGTTGATTACGTGGGAATGGATTCGTCTGCACGACGGGTGATTGAGCTAAAAGCCTCACAACGTCTGCAAGTTTGGGGGACAAATGTGTAAGGTGATCATCTGTGCAAAGCTTACAGGGAAACTTCACTTTATTTTTTTCTCTTTTTCCTTCTCCAACACTACTACCCGTCTTCTCATTATTGTCCTTGGATTTATTACCATTTTTCCCACCCTTACGGTTATTACATCCTTTTTTATTATTCCCTCCTGGTGGCTTCCTACCATTCGGGTTGGTTGACGATTGTAGTAAATGTACATCCGCCGACTGAGTGGGATTGGAAGACACAGATGAGGCTGGTCCTCCTACAGACTGGTTTAAAGACAACTCTTTTAACTAGTTCATCACCGAGTCTGTGGACTTTACATTGGCGGAACCTACAATTCCATCAACATGAGGTCCAAGATTTTGTCTAGGGTTGTAAGTAGACCATGGTGCGTTAGGAAGGAGGTGGTATAGCATCCTAGATATAGCATATATTAAATCTAATTGGTGGGCTCTAAAGATAGCCTCTTCCTTAGTGGTAATTTCGGAAGTAGCAACGTCCTTCGAGATAGGAGCATGTAAGGACTTAAGAAACCATTTTAAAAGAAACGTCAGGAGTATAGGGGTCTTAATCAACCTCTTTTGTCTATGCCACTCTTGGATATGGTCTGAGATATGAGTGGTGGTGTCCTAGCGTAAAGTAGACATAAAATCTAAACCAACATCATAACTAATGGGCAACTGGAAGTGGTTAAGAAAGACCATCACCAATTGACTAAAAGTCTCATATGCCCCTCTTGGTAGCTCAATATACCATTTTGCAGCAACTCTGAAAAGGGTGCATCTAAAAAGGGTGCATTGAAACAATCTCAAATGAATAGAATCGTCATTAAGGGAATTTGATGAGCACCAAAGGTGAAAAGTAGTGACGTGATCACCAAGGTCCTCTCCATTCTTACCCTCAAACTTTGGGATGTCTGAAGGAAGTTTGGTGGGGACCGAGGGCCATGTAGGATCATGAATCACATGGTAATTCATTAACTTAGACAAATATGGAAGATTAAGCATGGCCAAAAAAGGGAGACAGGGTTGTGACATCTGGCCCCAACCTCCCGGGAAAGATTGCGCTTGCGGATTCCATGGTTCTGGTAAACACCATGGCCCTGCTCGACATTATAAGGCCCTCCTTCGGGCTGATTCATATAAGGTGGGTTGCGCATCATTCCAGTTGGAATGTTCTATTGAGGGTTATAGAAATTTCCCCCAACCGGATTAGATCCAAGTTGGGGGTTGCCCAAAGTGTGAAACTGACCTCCCCCAGGTTGGAAACCGGAGGATAGAGGTGGATTCGACATGCCAAGTGTATTGGTCAGAATATGCGTTGAGGAGGTAGGATTGTAGGATGGAACTTGAGTTGAAACTTGTCAGTCAGGATGACTATTCCACCCAGAAGTAGGAGGATTGGACCCAGGGTTAAAAATAGGCATACCTCCCATATTTGGAGTCATTTGGGGGATTTGAGATCCACCAAATGAAAAAGGAGTGTACGGAGGTGTATTGCCTCCAAGCCCAACGCTAGCATTGGGACCAACAGTCGAGATGGAGTTCGAAAATTGCGAGGTGAAATTAGGCATACCATAAGAAAATGGACTAGAAGTCATAGGGATGGACTAAACATTGTAGCCCGATGAGCGGCCAAGAGACCCAAAGGGGATTGAGGCGGTAGCATGATCATTAACTATAGGTCGGGACATAGTAATGATAGGTGCCTCCGGTGCTACAACCATGGAGGTTGTAGGAGTCGAAGCGGTGCCATTAACTATAGTGGGTATGGGAGTCGAAGGGCTCCCAAAATTCTGAAGACCAGGTTCAGTACTCATCCTTGTAGAATCACAAGTCTGAGTGGTGGATGTGTGTGTACCACGTGTAATGACTCTACGCCTTTTAAAAGGCAAGGACACGAAATCTGGTGGTAACTGTAACAAGCGACGGGACCGGAGTGGCGGCTGATCCGAATCCACGATGACTTAAGACTCTAAAGATAAAAAATATATCCTAAGGACTACTAGTAAGAAAAGAGCACACCAAAAGTCAAATGGCCAATATGCATGCAAACGGGCTAAAGTGGCTGATTGGCCTCCCTCCCTAAAGAAGGTATGTCTCGTCCAAGAGGGACTTGAGACTCCCTGCTAAATATTGGAGGTAACATAATCAATTATAGGGGCCCTCGTGGGCTTAACAACCAGTCGGTCAGACCCCCCGGAGAGGTAATCCTCCATAAAGGTTGTGCGTTTTCTGACCCCTATCTGACCTAGGGTACCTGCAGAATAACCCCTGCAAGTAACCTATGAGATACCTAAGTCAAGCAACTAATAAACCACTGTATAACCGATGCACAGGTGAATAGTCCTAAGTCCGGATCACCGTATGGGCAGGGTAGCAAAGCCCGAAACCTTGAAAGTATTACCTCTCATGGAGGTATGGGCACTAGCAAGATCCCCAAATATGAATAAATCCACAGAAATATCTTTGATGCTAGGCAAGTATCCGGGGGATATCCCTTCAACCAACTTTGCGTGACCTCGTGATTAACTCCAGTGTGAGAGGAGCCTCCTGATCTTACCAATTATACAATGGATTTCTCCACTCCCTGACTCATAAACATATGTTGATTTAATTTCCTTGGAGAAGTTTACTCACAAAATCCTATTCCAAGGCACTAAAGCCTAGACTAGTTTGTGCACCCTAGAAAATAAAATCGTTACTAATCAATTTTAAATTATAGTGTTGATTTGATGGCCATGATTACTCAAAAAGGTATATGGTAATGAAAACCAATGGTGTTATGACTCTACAAGAAAGTAAATATGAAGATAATGCAAAGCCCTAACTTTAACTTTTGATGAATGATATGCTCCTAAAAATGATGCGATTTCCAAATTCAAATCTACGATTCAGAAGTAAAGATGCAATCTTTCACTGTATGTACTAAGCTAATAATAAAAATTCAAAAAACAAAAATGCCAGGCAATGCAAAATGCCTACCTTTTTTTGTATTTTCAATATATGAAAACTGAAAATGCATGGACTAAAAAGTAACTTGATATATAAGCCTATTGTGTATAAAATAAAGATAACTCAAGCAAGATATCAAGCAACAAAACACCTAACCCAATGTACAAGGACAATAAAAATGAAAAGATGAAGAGAAAAACTTCACCCAAAAATTCAACAAAAAAATGGTTTCATGTCATCCCACAGGCACTCAACAGGCACTACAGAGACCTAAGAAGGCTCAACAAGCATAAAATCCCACCCAGCAAACACCAGACCAAACAAAACAACAAGGAAAAAAGGGTGTATGCGACTGTTTGGGAAAACAGTGCGTATATACGCAACTTGTAGTGAGACAACACGCGTGTGTACGCGACTGTCAAGCAAAAAGGAATGTATATGCTTTGAAACAAGGCCAGACAAGGGAAAAAGGCTGAAAACTCAGACCCAGAGTGAATAGGAACTATCAAGCAATGACACGACAAGAACCAAAATAGAAACGAGAGCAATCTAAGGAGAAAAGTACTTCAAACCCTAAGAAAGAAGATTCATCCCCAGTATGGTCATCAATTCTATTAAGAGGAAAATCTCTGTATGCCTAGGGTGAACCACAATAGACAGGAGTGACTATAGAAATCGACTCAATTCCAACATATGCTATATAAATTAATGTGCAAAGGAGGTAAGAAAGAGGCCTACCTCGTCTAAACATTTGATGATGTCCACCGTTCAACACTTCGACTCAAAACTTTATTCCTGGAACAAGTTCTCAACAAACAAGCAAAGCAAACATATAGTGATAATATAACAGTTTATCACATTAGATAGCATAATCCATTAATATTCAAAACAAACATGCCCATGGATCATAATGCATATATTTGCAAGATATGAATTGGACAGGAAAGGAGTATTTTTATTAATAAATGATCAACAGAAGTGAAAACATTACAGACTTCCGTATCAGCACAGTTCATAACCGAGAAACCGAGTTCCTTCCAACTGGGCCTCCACCACTTCAATCCCCTACAAAAATAAAGCTCATATAAGGGAGACAAAGAGGTTCTCCATCAATAAGGGAAGAGCTTGGGGGCTGAACATTGTGTTCAGACTTAAAGGACAAAGGGATGTAGACTCAATAATTAAGTAATAATTTCTCCAGAGTAACTTTGCTCTCAAAGTTGAATTCTCTCTCTTTTTTTCCATAGCTCAGAATTGGCTTCTTTATAGCCTTCAAAATGAAACTGAAGGGCCAAGTCAAAATGTTTCCAGTATATGGAAGGCCAAGGACCAGAGATATTCTATCGTGACATGGAAAGCTAACATTTATTTTTTATTTTCTGGCACAAATCCTGATGTACGCGGGCTATAGTGGAGCATCTAGCGTATACGCATGTTGTATAACTTGCAAGGTGCGTACAAGTGGAAAAATATTTATTTTTGTCTCTGGATTCATTAATCAGGGAAAGTAAGTTTGCATAGGGAAATGGAGTAAGGCCCTCTCTTCAAGATTGCATAGGGTGAGGCAAATCTTGTTCTAACATATTTATAAGGGTTTAAGTCTAGGGTTCAAGTTTATTTTTCTTCCTATCATTTATCCTCCATTAGAGCTGCCATACCATTGAATCCATTTGCCCGATGAAAAGACATTGATCTCCAGATCTCCTACTACTTATTTTCATACTTTGAAGTTATTCAAACCTGCTTTGATTTAGCTTCACTCTCCACTTTTTTCTCAACCGCAACAATTGCAACCCTAAAGCTCGTTGGCTCAAAGTGAAAGAGGGATTGGTGAGGTGGTAGTGGCCCTTCCCTCATAGTTACGAAAGATGGCACTTGAGCATTGGGACTTTGGCTCTACAAGTCCAAGTTTGTGCAATAACATTTTGGCATTGTTGCTAGGGAAAAAGTCCAATTTTCTCGGAAGACGACATCGGAGGAGTTTTGAGGACACATACCAACATTTGTTGGTAGCCCTAGAGGAGGAGGATCTACGTGATTTATTTATAAGGCAACGAAAACATTTTTTTGAAGGATGATGCTTCTATTGTCAAAGATTTGTTGACCAAAGGGAGTAGATTTATCAAACCTGTGACAACACCATTATAGAAATCCATGATGATGAGTTTTTTTTCAAGGGGGAGGTAAATGATAATGCTGCAAAATAGGAAGAAGATATCCCTGTTGTGCTTCATGGAGCATGTAGCATTATTTATGCTATCCCAAAGGAAGCAAAAGAGAGAATATTCGTGAAGAGATTGAGTGTAGCATTGCAGGCCATGAAGAGGAGGACAATCATGGAAATGAAAGTGTTGATGCTATAGCTGTCATGATAAAAAAATTCAGTCCAAAACTTCAAGAGGGCAAAAATGTTGGCACCATTGAAAAAGGAACTGCAGTCTCAGAAGAACAGTATAGCAACATGCTTGGGCAATTTGATGACAAAGACAATTATGACAAAAACAACCTTTTAGTTGATTTTCCAGACTATGATGAATTCGCTTCCCCAAAGACCAGCACTGAAGAAACCATCCCAAATGATGATATTACAAGTATGAAGATTTTTAAAGAGCACAGAGCTACCATTGTTCCAAAACTAGAATAAAGGGACCTAGATTTCAAACTATATGAAGAGTCTGAAGGATACAGGAATCCATGGTAGCCAAATCCAAAGTCTTATGTGGTGTATTTTGAAGGAAGCCATATTTACGACAACTATGACTAAAATGATGATGATGTTATTGCTGCCATGGAAGAAATTTCCAGCCCAAAATATGAAGGGGAAGGTCTCTTGGAATTTTGGGGGAATAGTGAAGATGCGACTGCAAGTCACGCAGAGAACAACATGGAATTTGCAAACCCAAAAGAATAGCCCATGGATAGTATTTCTGGCTATATTATGGAAGGAATAATTTCTTTACAGAGCTAGATACAAACTAGTCACAATTCTGTTTGTAGGTCTTTTGAGGATATTGTTGAAGGAAACAATGCTATAAAGATTGGTCACTTGAAAAATGATGAAGACAAAAATTGTGTCTCACATCACAAGACTGGCATGACCCAAAAGGTTTTCTTTAATCCATATGATGAAAATATCCCAGGCCTGCACCATGTACCTAGACAAAAAAATCAAAAGGAAGTGAAACACTTGGATGAACACTCTAATATTGTACTTGGGAGTTGGACAACACAAGAACAGAGTTTTCACACCAATCTTTCGGGCCTTTGATGATAAATCTTGTGAAGAGAAGCAACACACAATTTCTAAGGCCATAAATAACCTCAATGAAAACCAAATCACTGCAGCTATTGTTAGGCAGACTCTGTGGAATGTTCTCTTGATATTTATTTTCTAGGCATGTCCAATCTCTTCAATAGGATGCATTACATATTCTTTTAGTGAAACTGCCCAAGCAAGCAAGACCACGTCAAATTTTGCACTCAACATCTACTTTCTATCCTTGGAAGAAAAATATTGCAAGTTATCTATGGATGTAAATTTTCCAGAGACCTATCCTGGGTATGCTACTAATTCTACACTCTGTAGGAAAAGTGTTGAGTATCTTACTTTCCATGTTTTGACGAGAAGAACCCACACATTAGATGATGGGCAAGGGAATTTTGAAAAATCTTTGAAGCTCCCTATAGAGCAGATTGTATTCACTGATGACAAAAGGGGGATGTTTCTAAATACAGATAATTTTGACTAGTTGAGGGAATATAGACAGAATGTTGGTTTTCAGGATGTCATAGCTTGTGAAGCATGTCTCTTTATACAGATTGTTGGGCCATCAGGGTGCAGAGAGAGAATGACAATTTGTCTTTTTGTTCTTCACTTAGAAAAAGTTTTCTTGATGTAGATTCCCACTCACCATGGTCAGTTTCTGAAGGTGGTAAGCTTGAAAATGACTTTGTTGACCCAAATGAAATAGTTCAAGATGTTGTTGATGAATATGAAGCTGCTACTGTGAGGACAGGGGATGATGAAGATAGATCATTCAATATATTTTTTATGGACATTCCGGCATATAAGTATGCATACCTTAATGTATCCCTCTTTTCAATGATTACCAAGCACAGAGGGAGACAATGTGGGATATGTAGGATTTCATGAGGATAGATTTATAATGAGATTCTGGAGTTCTCGAGTCTTCCCAAGAAGAAAACTCGCCCTTATTTAGGAGTCAGATACTACCACCAACTTTGTCTGAGACAAATTTAGCACTATTGTTGCAAGGCCTGGGGAAAGTGTTGGGGTCCTTATTGAGGCCTCTAGAAATGGAACAACAACAACAAATCTTATCAAAAAACCCACTATCAGATGAAGACTGTATTGAAGACATTGCAGAGGCTAATATGGGTCAAAATCTGGTATATGCTGGCAGGAATAAAAATTTCCTCCTCTCCTTGCATGTACGATGATTCTGGTTCAAGTGATACATCTGAGGAATATTATGAATTCATAAGCAGCCGATCCATTTTCCTCACTTGAAAGGTAAGAGCGTTGTGCTTGTGACATTGCTGAAGGAGAAATGTGGAGCTATAAAACACCCATCATGGGAGAAACCTTTTAGTCATGTGACAACTATGGCCTCTTTTTGTTGACCTATCAAAGGAGTTTGTCCCAGGTTTCATATTTGAAAAGGTGTTATTTCCAGATTCTTTAAAGGAGTTCCAATCTATAACAGAAATAGACTTCAGACTCTCATTAAGTCGTTGCAAGAAATAGGAGCTCAAGGAGGAAAGAGCAATGTGCTTTTGCAAAATCCTTGGATGGAAGATTTTGTTGATATTATGGTAGCTGCGAGAGGTATTAACCTCCACCTATAACCCTGACAAGAATAGAATATTCAAGGAAGCAAGAAGAAACCCTAAATCTTTGGACATAACCCTAGAAGACATGTCAGCTAAAGGAAATACTTAATATTGAATTTTTAGCCTCCAGAATGAGAAGTCGGCCCAGACAGCTAAGGAGGAGCAGTATAAATACAAGACGCCAGACCTCATTTGATACACACAGCTCGCAACTGCAGAAATGTAAGAGTGTGCACTGCAGAAACTAAGTAAGTGCACAAGTCTGGAGAGTAGTCGTAGTTGCACTACAACGACTGTAACCTATATTCTCAATTTAGCCTTGGAATTTCTATTGGTTATGGTTTGGACTTTCTTCCTTGTGTGCTAGCTCTAGAGAGAGGTACGCTACATTGATTGGCAATTAGGCCTAGGGTTTTCTTTCAAAATTATTCTTTGTCAAGGTTAAGGTGCTCGAGAGTGGATTAGGCCTATGGTTGGGTGACAATATTGCTATATTGTCTATGGTTAAACGAGCACAACTATAATTTTCTAACAGGTTATGGGCCCACCATGATTTCGCTGGACACCTATTATTTTCTAACAGGTTATGGGCCCACACTATCTTCGGACAGTCTAACCACTGGAAGATAGATTGGGAGGTTTTTCTCAGTCCCAGTTGCAGTTGCAGTTGTAGTCAGTTTTCGTTGCAGCAATGAAACCCTAACCCTCTTGTTGAGGCACCTTAAGTGAAGATATTGACCTAATTTTTGGATATCCTAGTGCACCCTAACCCAACGCACCTCCTGGTACTCTCAACAAGCTAAGATGCCAAGTTTGAGTTTTTGGTCAAAGTCAAAGAAATCATGACTTACTTTATGAAGTCAGAAAAACAAGTTAGAAGGGGCCTCTAACTTCAAAGCATGGAAGATAAGGATTGATCTTATCCTTGCCAAGAATAAAGTGTTGGATATCATGAAAGGAAAGATCATGGAACCACAGTTTGAAGAAGTAAAAGAAAAGGAACCTCAGAACATTGCAGTTATGGAGAAGTTCAAAGACAATGACATCAATGCCATGAGTATCATAGTGGACTTTGTAAAAGACCACTTGACACCCTACATCTCTCATCTTGACTCATGTAAGAAGATGTACGATGCCCTAACTAACCTCCTCTCAGTTAGAAACATTGGACAAGTAATGAGTCTGAAGAATGAGCTCCGTGACATGAAAATGACTGATGATGACAACATAACATCATACCTTGTGAGAATCACTCAGTTAAGAGATCAACTACAAGTTATTGAAGAAATCATTTCAGAGAAGGAACTGGTAAATACTCAATGGTATTCCCAAGACATGGGATGCATTTGCCGCAAGCATGAACACAAGAAAGGATTATCCCATATTTGAGAAACTTTGGACTTGTTGTGCACAAGAAGAATCAAGTATTAATGCAAAAGAGAAACCCCCAAAAAATACAATGATCAAGCTTTCACAACAAGGTTCAAGAATTTCAGGAATAAGAAGAAGTTTGTCTCAAGGAAGAAACCAAATAAAAAAAAGGATATGTCAAAGATACAATGCTTCAACTGTCGAAAATATGGTCACTATAGGAACTGCTCTCTTGAGTTAAGAAAAAGGAAGGAAACAGATGAAGCAACAGTTGCCGAAGAAAGGGAACTCTCAAAGAAAGTCAAGCAAGATAAAATAGACTACTTCTTCTAAGTAAAGGTAACAATATTCTTCAAAGACTCTTGTATATATCATGTTTACATAGTTCCTGTACATATCATGTATATCTATTTCTTAGAAGAAAAATATGTTCAAGGAAAACAATACCTATGGAAGAATAAAAGGATAAGGATTGTTATTACGATGACTACAAGTCAAGCTATTATATAAGTAACAACTGCCACATAAGCTGAAATCAGAATCAAACCTGAAGAGACCTGGAAGAAGTCAAAACAAAAAGAAGTCAACAATCAAAGGAAATTAGAAAAAGACTTGTGACACTTTGCAAAAGGCAATAAGGATGCAGACAGAAGCGTGAACTCTCTTAGACAAAGGGAGTTGATTACAAAATTCCAAAAGAAGATCATGAATTCATGTATGAAGCAAGGATTGGGAGGGAGCTAATCCTAAATGATATGATCCATTGAGGATTGGTTGGAAAACTTTCATGGAGGACTTTCATCGACCACTTCCACTTCAACAAAACCAGTCTCCTCAAACCAAAGATGGGACTCTTTCAATTCACGGTTACCTATCTCACGCCACTTGAGAGGTGGTTGTACCTATGTGATGGGCTCCAATCCTTGTAATTGACGAGACTGATGCGGTGATTCAGCCACGATGAAAATAGTATATGCAAATCAAAATACAATTCAACCTAAAGCCGACCTAAACTCGGAACCAAAGAGCACACCCCTAACAAATCTAGGACAATAGCAAGAAAAACAATGGCTCAGGGGGCCTTCCGAAAACCAACCCTCTGGGGGAGATGAAGCCCCACAAGATTGGCTAGCGAAGGTATGGGGAGCAGTTATGATGAACTACATGAAACAACCCTGTCCAGTGCAAGTACCCTTTATTAAGGAGGGCACCCTCTGGGGGAACTAAGATCATGAACGAACATCTCCCCTAGGTACTACAGGCACGTCCAACCTGCAGTCACCTATGTAGGATACCTAGAAGTGGTCACTAAGGCTAGCACCTCACAAACAATGACCGAGCAAACAATCGTAGGTCCGACCACATGTAAGGGAAGGGTAATTCAGCCCGAATCCTTGAAATTTATACTTCTAGAGAGGTTTGTCACCAACGAAACCCCCATATATGTAGTAATTGAAGCGATACCGCAAACATCAAAACAAGATGAGAGGGGTAATCTCCCTACTTGCCCCAATGCGACCTCATGCTTGACTCCTGTGTTAGAGGAGCTTCTCGACACATTGGTTGCAAAAATGGATTTTATACTCTTTAATAATTTCTATGTTTCTTTTTGTGGCCTTGGAAAGTTCGCTCTCCAATCCTGTCCCAAGGCCCTAAACCTATCTAATGTTGGTTTGCTAGCAAAGAAAAGAGTCTAGTTAATTTTAGATTACGCAATATTTTCTTATGGCTGTTGTTTATGTCAAAGGGGAATGGATGAAAAATTTTAGGGTGTTTTTTACTCTTGACCCAACCAAAGCAATGCAAAGATGTCAATGCAATTTGTTCAATTCAATGAATTCTATATATGGGAGGGAAAGAGATTTTATTTTTCTTTGCAAACTTTAGAATGCAACCTTACAACCACCAAGCAACCATGCAAGACAAATCAGAGCCAAACTTTTGATAAGATCTCAAACAAATACTTTCAACAATGCACTTTATCCTTAATGCTTCAAAAGCTTGTATACAAGCAATTTTTTTTGTTTGTTTTTCCAAATGATGCAAAAGTTCCTTACTATAAACAAGAACAACAATCTACAAACAGAAAACCAGCAAATCAGAAAGAAAGTGTTGTAGGAAATTGGTGATGATGTTGAGAAGCACACTCCAATGTCTCTACAAGGATCTCAACCCAAAACTTACTATAAAGGTGGATCTAGTAATGAACACAAATCACAAGAGGAGAAACCAACCAAATGCAATCAATACATGACACTACCAAATCTAATCAGATCTATTGGGTGCACTACCCAACTTCAATGGATCACTAGACAGGAAACAAAGGTACACAAGCAATACAAGCAAGCCACACAAACACACTTCAAACTTAAATTGAAGACACAGGGTGTGACAAACAGACTCAACTAGAGACAAGATCCAAGGGCATAGACCAATCACAGATCCCTGATATCAAACACATCCATATCTAACAAAAGAAATCTAAAAATCTTGCAATTTTCGGGACTTACAACGGGTGTCATGGGTCATATGACCTGCAACAAGCAATTGGTCATTGGACACTAGTAGTGAAACCAACGACATTGCAAAAATATTTGGAAAAAAGAAAGATCTAACTCAGATCTGTCAGATCTAAGAGATCTAATCTTTGTGGGAGTACTAGGGAAGAAAATAACTAAATCAAAAATTGAAAACATAGGATAATAGGCAAGGGAAACTAAACTAGAGAAGAATCAAAGATTCTTTCCCAATGGAATCGCCAGTTCTGTTACAGGGAAAATATCACCAATGGACTAACAAGATCTCCCTAGGATCTTCCTATTGATGCTAGACAAACAGTGGGTTAGACTTCTATGGTTCTCCTAGAAACAAGCAATCAGATTCATACTTATACCAAGAGTTGGTGGAACGACATACCTTTTCCTGAAGGTTGTCCTTGTGTATCCTTGGTTGGTGTAGTCTCGGAGATCCATCTCCAAGCTCCTTCAAACTGCTACCTACACACAAGTGATAAAACAATCAATATTACATTTATTGTTATCGTGAATTTATCACCAAGGGTCCAAAATTGAAATTATCATAAATATTGGGAAAAATATCGAAAATTATTGGGAAACTTGAAAAAATACAATTTTTTTTCTTCAAATATTTAAACTTATAAAGCAACATCAATACTAAACAAACACATTGTTACATAAATATGAAAATAAAACTGATATATAAGATGTATAAGATGTCAAATGGTACATAAGACATCAATACTGAAATATGATATTTGTCTTGAGTCATAAGTCTTGACAGGCTAATGCAAAATCACATCCAAACAAACAAAAATAAACTATCTTATGAGTTGAATCATGGCATTGAAAACAACTGATTTCCCCTTGATTGCTTGATGGAAAATGGTCACTGTATCCTCAAAGCTCAAACCAATGTTTTAAAACTTGGACTTGGACTCATATTGACTCGGATCTATTTGATTTCAATGATTTGGTTTACTAAAAACTACATAAGATATTTAAATTTTAATGAAAAAATTATATTTTAAAGATTCCAAAAAATTATTGAAATTTCGAAAGAAAGCATTCTGAATAAATTAGCAAAATCATTTAAATGACAAGCAATGTTCCACCATCACTTATATTGGAATCCTCATCATTAGTATCACCCTTTGCCTCTTTCCTAACCTTTGCCTCTACCTCGATCCTCTAGGGACATCAGTCAACACCACCCTATTTCAATGAAACCGCCTAATCCAAGCCTTATAATATGGTAGAAAAAGACTAACATGATTAATCAATGATTTTGGTTTGAGTGAAGGGTACATTTTTGCTAAGGTCATGATGAAAGTGTTCAACAATAAATACCACCAACATCAAGGTACATAAAGGGCTTGGTGCTCTTGATTAAATGCCAATATCATACCCTCATACATGATAGAATCCAATGAAAATGTTGCAATCCTACCAATCCTAAAAACTTATAAGTCTATTGAATTTTGAATGGGATATGAAATTCTACTTTCTCCATATGAAGTCCGATGATGTTGGAACCACTCTTAAACATCTTGAAACAATTAATGGTAATGTTAAAAATTTAAGTAAAAGGATAAAAAGGAAATACAAAGGAAATGTCAACCAACTTTTACTTTAAGAATTTAACATTACCATTAGTTGTCAACATTTTTGGTCAAACTATGTGACACAAAATTCACTTTCACAAAATGAGGGTTAAAAGACCAAGAATATGGTTAATAAGGTGATATTGATGCAAACAGGGTGATAATTTCCAATTTATCATGATAATTACCCAATTTATCGCGATAATTACCCAAATTATCACGATAAATTCAAATTATAGAAATTATCACGATTATTTTGGGCGATATTATTGCCGAGGTTGTTTTTGGCAACATTATTGCGATAATTTCGATAATATCACGATAAGTGTAACACTGAGAAGAATTCCTTCCTACTATTCATCTTAGCATTAGAATCCTAGCTTGGATCTAACCTTTTATATGAAATAATAAATCAGATCTGAACATTTATGAATGGAACACAAACATTTATGGGGAAAACCAATGATCTATTAATTGAAATGAGAAAAATACGTCAAAGCAATTACCTCTTAGTGTAGATGCATTCCTCCTTGCCCCTTGCTCCTTGCTCCTCCTCAACTCTTCAACCAATCCAGGCAACCTAACTGCAACTGATGTAGATGGAGAAGTGTTATAGGATAAGTCCGTGAGTGCGGACACAAACCGACCTCCCTAGATCCACCTGGTATCTAGAACAAAACAAGACAGAATAATACACTTTCCCTAGATCTAGCCTATTGAATGAACTAAGAGATAAGGGCTATGGACATA
>ML821489.1:0-10709 GCA_009831015.1 Picea engelmannii
TAAGTTGAAACTCAAGAAGATTGGACCTTGTAGGATCTTGAGGAAATTCTCAGCAAATGCCTATGAGATTGAATTGCCTGATAATATAGGTATCTCACCTATATTCAATGTTGCAGATTTATATCCTTATCAGGGGGGTGAAATTGTAACTTCATCAACAAATGAATCAGATACTGGACAAAAGATAGCATGGCAGAAACAGATTCTTGTTATGCAAAAGCTGGAAATGGAGAAGATATTGGATACCAGAATTCTGAAGAAAACCAGAAGACATGAGTACTATGAGTACTTGATGAAATGGAAGAATCAGCCAGTGGAGGATGCTACATGGATGACTAAAGTAGTTATACAAGAAAATGGCAGCACTGTGGAAGAACTCATGAACAGGAGTTCATGAATTTTTTTTTCTCACCTGAGGAGTCTGATGCAGGAGCATTAGTTCGACTTCACGGTGGAGTGGTCACATGTTGTGATCTAGAACAACATTTTGGGTTAGAGTGAACAATAGATTAAACAAACCTATACTTCATTAATCTAGGTAGACAGCCTTGTTGTCAAAATTAGAGATAGATATGGAACAGATAGCTATCAAATAGCTCCCTGCGAGGAGACTGAGCCACCTGTTCTAAATTTTGAATAAAAGTAGGGATTAGATTTTTTCTAAAAATAGAAGAATGCCTAAAATCAGGCATGGTTTGTTAAATGTAATAGTCGAAGAGATAAGGGGTGAGAGTGTGCAGGAGAGTTGCAGAGGAGAGAAAGAGATGAAACAAATTCATTAATAAAGTTTCTTTCTATTATGCAACATTCTTATGTGTGAGAAACCCTATTCATCTGTATATGATTATGATATATTTGTTCTCGTTGATGGAACACATATGATCTGTCATCGAAATAATGCTGAAATAAACTGATATTTTCATTCTGTGAGTATTGGGATTAATGGTGGAAAGCAGAGCGGGACTCGAAGAGATGAAGGATTTACGGTGCCAATCATTCAGAAGACGGACGATCGAGATCTGAGCAGAGTCCAACAGTGAAGAATCGACAGTCCATATCACAGCAGAAGGCAGCGGGTTCAAAATTGATGCACTTTTGTGATTTCCGCTGAGGGTTACGTGTCACCCGATGTATGGAAGCGAAAATGTTTGGTAAGTACGAAAAGGTGTCAGGAGTGTTTTCCGTTGAGTTATGGTCATGTCGTGTGGTTGTAAGGTGCTTTGCATCGGGTATAAAATTATTTCCGTTGGGTGCTAGATAAAACAAAAAGTGCTTAATCCGCCAATTCGATAGGAGTCTTGTCCAAAGAACCGAATTGCCAATTCTAGCGACAGATAACTAAATTTAGCTCTGTCAAATAGTTTTCACTAACACCAGTTGCATCAAAAGGTGTCTTAGTGGTGTGAATGGAATGGAGTTGTGCAATAATGTCAGAATGACCTTTTTTGACGAGATTTTCCATGCGATGGGAATTGATGATCTCAGAGGAACCTGTTGTGATGCCTTGGAACTTATACTGTTGGCCCTCTAGGTTGAATTGCATGGTTACTTCCTTAAAATCCATGAGAATGGGACCCAGATTTCTTATCCATTCGACACCCAACACAATGTCACAACCACTCGTGTCGATAGAAAACATATGAGATTTCATGTGGTACTGACCAATTTGGAGATGCACATTTTCACAACTCCCCCCACATTTCATGGAACCGCCATTGGAAATCATGATTTAAAAATTATTGACTGCTCGGATATATCAATCAGTTTCTTGGGAAATGCGGCAATGAATAAAATTATGGGTGCTTCCACTATCAACAAGGATGATGACCTTATGATTATTGATGTAACCAATTATCTTGAGTGTTTGGGGAGCAGAGAAGCCAATGAGGGCATTCAGGGAATTGATTGGTTCAAATTCACAACGGTAAGAAGGTGGAGTCATGTTAATGGGTTTAGATGACTCGACCACAGGGGGAGCCTCGACATATTCTTCATAAACATACTCCGAGATGGCCATAAAAATATTTTGTTCCTTACACTTGTGCCCAGGAAAATATGTGTCATCACAATTATAACAAAGGCCCTTGATTTCACATTCAACCATTTATTCCCTGGTCAATTTCTAGATCTTTAGTGGAGTGGAAGGAGGAGTGGGAGTGACTGGTTTAGGGTAAGGAATAAAGGAGGGTTTTCTAGTTTGAGAAGAGACAACCTGTTGTTCTTTCTTATGTATTTTAGTATCTTCCACCCAACTTTGAGGGAAATCCATGAGGACATGAGCATGGATCTCATCCATGAGTCCATTGATAAAAAATTCTTGGAAAAACGCATCAGACATTCCCTCTATGCAAAAATCCAATCGCTCAAAAGTAGTTATAAAGTATTCCATAGTGCCAGATTGTTTCAAATTTTTCAAATGGCCTAAATGGTGGGTGTTGGTGTCAAAGTGTTCATAAAGTTATGCAACAAATTGGGTCCAAGCCACATTACCCTTGGCATGCATTTTTTCTCCATTGCCACCATTGCCAACATTTTGCATCTAGATGGAGAACACCATACGTTAGTTTTCCATCTCATCAGTAATGTCATACAAAGATAAATATTGTTCCATTTGAGTGACTTGGCCTATGGGATCTCATCCATCAAATTTGTTCACCTCCACATGAGGGGGAAACGGGTCCCTCTAAAAGTGGTGGGAAGTAAAAGAGGTGGATTGGGAGGATATGGGACCATTAGGGTTATAAGGAGTTGAAGAAGAGAAAGGATCTGGGGTGGGATTAAACAAGGTCGTCAAAATGTTCATTGCATCCTGGAATTACTGATAGGTGGAAATCAGTTGTGTTCTGCTTGTGGAAATTAATTCGAGTGGAGAAAGTCGAGAGTTGAGGTTACCAATATTGGAAGAAAGTGAAGAAATATCAATCCAGGTTTGGTCATGATCTTTGGCCAAGGTGGTGAGAAGTTGTTCCCAATCTTGGCTACGAGTGTGGGACATGGGGAAAAACGGGACCACACATAAATGGGTTACTGATGATTGGTACCACTCTGATCAGTACAGAGATAGGAAGTCAATGGGATAGATTCCAAATAGGGGTGTCGAGAAGGGATCGAGTCCATGCTTTTTTTTTTTGCTGAAAAATGATAGGTATGACTACGATCAGGGCGAAGAGAGGAATCCAATGGGAAAGGTCTCAAATAATGGTTCCGACAGGATTCAACCTTTTGTTTTTACTCCTATGGAGTTATACTCCGATCTAAATAATACTGTAGTGATGAAATGACCAAATGTATAATAGGAAAACATGTGTAGGAATTTCGCAACCAGAATGTCGGAGGCACAATTACACAACGATGGATCTTGTATGTTCTTTTTTGTTTCTGTCCCAATGGTTAGGGTATTTAAGGTTTCTATAGACAATATTTTTCCCTGTGCTACAACCTCTGATAAACGTGCGGGGTCCAAAAGTAGTACTTGACCCAATATCTCAGGGCACCAACTAATGAGGCTAGACCATGCCCTTAGTTGTACTACCCAACTACCCAGGTACTAGAGAGTATCTTCTTGAGTGATTTTCTTAGTGGCACTATAGCAATCGGGCGACTGATTGGTTTATATATAGAGGGATTTAAGATATCTAGGTCGATTCATATACAAGTGTTGTCTGATGTGCTACCACTCGAAGGGGTGCCAACAGGGGTTACAAGGGTGGCCAACAATGTGTGCTTAAGTACCACTTATAGTTACTATGTGTATGCTTCTCCGATCACAGATTTATGTGTTGAATGACAAATATCTGTAGCTTTAATATGTCATAATATGACTCTACCCTGGAAAAAATTAACCCACAATTTTATGACAAGGAAAGTGCTCTAATACCACTTGTAAGGTACCAGATCTATTATAATAGCCGAAAATAGAAAAATAACAGTGAATAACAGTAAAACAACACAATAGATGAAACCACAACACCAAAATAATACCTTTATTGATAGGAAACAATGTTAATTTTCCTCTTCGAGAGGGAAACCTCCAACAGAGAAACGCTCTATTACAATAATTCTCAAGACAAAAATGATCATACCCTCTATTCCTATTTATGCTAAATCTATATATCCAAAAGAACAATCTAGAGGAATATCCTTCTAGAAGTGGAAGCTTCTATTAGGTCTTCTTACATTTGACTTATTCTTCCTTATTTCTAGGCCTTATTAATATTGGTCTTTATTACATGGAAATATATTATTCTACCTACGTGAGGGGTTAGGGAGGTTAGGTCCCTAACATATTGTGAATGGGTATAAGTTTTCCTTTCCATTCTTCATCTTCTTGGTGATTTTGAGTTTATTCATAAATTTTACGGGTCATGTGGTGAATGGGCATTCCTTTGATAACCATGTTTACACTCACATATCTTATGCTATGTGTAATATTCCGGATATAAAAAGTATGCAGAACATAAATAAATAGATAGAAATGGAAGATGAACAACAATATAACCAGAGAAACACCACGATAATACCAAAATGGTAACAAAATAACACCAGAAAGAGAACTTTGATTAATGAGAGAAATATTCACTTGCC
Source organism: Picea engelmannii (assembly GCA_009831015.1). Taxonomy (NCBI): domain Eukaryota; kingdom Viridiplantae; phylum Streptophyta; class Pinopsida; order Pinales; family Pinaceae; genus Picea; species Picea engelmannii. The sequence continues at coordinate 4,585 of ML821489.1, forward strand.
TCTTTGAGGGAGTGACCTCCAACAAAGCAGAGCTCTCTTACAATAATATCCAAGACAAAACTTCTCATACCCTCAACTCCTATTTATACTAAATATGTCTATCAAAAGAACAATCTAGAGGAAGATCCTTCTAGAAGTGGAAGATTCTATTAGGTCTTCTTACATTGGCCTTATTATTCCTTATTTCTAGGCCTTATTACTATTGACCTTTATTACATGGAAATATATTGTTCTACCGACATGAGGGGTTAGGTCCCTAACATGTCCTCTCCCTTAAAAACAACGTTGTCCTCAAGGCTTGAGATGAGGAAATTGTTGTAGAATAGTATCTGGTTCCCATGTGGCATCTGCTGGAGTTGTATCTTTCCACTAGACTAACACTTCCTTGATGGTTCGCTGATGTAGAAGACACTCACACTGGTCCGAAACTACTTGTGGTTGTATCCAAATGGAGCCTTCTTCATCCAACTCAGGAAGGTTGGTTTGAGTGTGGCACTTAGTTCCAATCACCTTCTTTAAGCAGGAAACATGAAAAGCAAGATGGAGCTTAGAATCACTGGTCAAAGCTAACTGATAGGCCACTTATCCTACACGCTTAAGAACTATATAAGGACCATAAAATTTGGGCACCAGTTTCTGACAATGGTCAGCCTTGAGGGAATTTTGTTTGTAAGTTTGCAGGCAAAGAAACACCTGATCCCCTGCTGCAAATTGACGTTCAGAGCAACCTTGATTTGCTTGTTGCTTCATGTGATTCCGGGCCATGACCAAATTCTCTTTGAGGTTATAGAGAATAGCCTCTCAAACTATAAGCGTATGGTCAACTACCTAGACCTTCAAGATACTTGGAAAATATGAGAGAACTGAAGGTGGATTTTTTCCATAGACTACTTCAAAAGGAATCATGTGGGTAGTTGTATGGTAAGAAGTGTTGTACCACCATTCAACTAGTGGTAACCATTGAGTATGCTGATTTTTCCTTTCCGATGCAAAACACCTCAAATATGTTTCCAAACACTTGCTGACCACTTCAGTTTAACCATCAGTCTAGGGATGATAAGTTTTGCTGAGATGAAATTGGGTGCCTTGGAGCTTGAACAGTTCTTGCCAAAAATTGTTGGTGAAAGTTGGGTCGCGATTAGAAACAATAGAATGTTGCATGCCATGAAGCTTGAAGACCTAATCCATGAAAAGTTGAGCCACAATGGATGTTGTAAATTGGTGTTCAAGAGCAAAGAAATGAGCATACTTGGAAAAATGATCAACTACCACCATGATGACTGATTTATTTCCCGATTTAGGTAAGCCTACAATAAAATCCATAGAGATATCCCGCCAAATAGAAGGTGGAATCGAAAGCGGTTGTAGTGTGCTGGAAGATTTGACTGTTTCTCCCTTGTTGCATTGACACACATCACATTCAACCACAAAATTACGAATGTCCTATTTCATACCATCCCAAAAAAAAGAACGTTTGACTCGGTCATAGGTTTTGGTAAAACCTGAATTCCTAGCTGTGGGTGTAGCTTGAAGCTCAGAAAGTACCGTGGATTTAATTTTTGACTGTGTACTTAAATACAAATGACCTTTGTATCGAAGCTCATCATTGAGCCAAGAGTACCTTGAGGAGACTGGAGAATTTGACTGCAATTGTTTTATCAAATGTGAACTTTTGGGATCTTGTAACCATTACTAACGAGCAAATTGGAGCCAATCTGGTACAATGAAGGAGAGAGAAAAAAGGGAACCTTCATCTTCATATTTTCTAGAAAGTGCATCAACAACCACACTGTCTTTTCCTTTTTTGTAAATGATCTCACAATCATATCCAAAGAGCTTAGTCACCCATTTTTGTTGCTCAAGGGAGGAAATGCATTGTTCCAAAAAATACTTGATACTTTGATGATCCGTCTTAATTTGGAAGCATTTCCCCAATATATACGGGTGCCAAAGATCCACAACATGCAAAATAGCCAAGATTTCCTTTTCATAGATTAATTTTCCCAAATTTTGCTCTGACAGTTTTTTTTTGGTAAAGGCCAAAGGCCGCCCTCTTGCATAAGGACGACACCAATTCCTTTCCTAGAAGCATCACATTCAATGACAAATATATTTGTGAAATTAGGAAGGGTCGGGACTGGAGTGGTGCACATGGCCATCTTCAAGGTTTGAAAATCCTGAGCAGCTGTTGGAGTCCAAGTGAAAGAATTTATTTTAAGGAGAGGAGTGAAAGGTGTCGCAATCTTGCTTTAATTCTTAACAAACTTGCGATAATAACTTGTTAAACCCATAAATCCACACAAGTTTTTGAGAGTCTTTGGGTGAGGCCAATATTGCATAGCTTCAATATTTTTAGGATCCACCCTGACATCGGCCTTGCCAACAAGATGACCCAAGTACTCGACTTTTGAGGTGTCAAAATCACATTTAGATTTTTTGAGGAAAAGTTGGTGTTGCGAGAGTAGATGGAGAATTTGATGCACATGGGAAAGATGAGATTGCCAAGTTTTACTATAGATGAGAATACCATCAAATAAAACTAAGACAAAATGACGGAGAAAAGGATAGAAGACATGATTCATGAGGCTCTGGAAGGTGGATGGGGCATTACACAGGCCAAAGGGCATGACCAAAAACTCATAGTGACCCTCATGAGTTCGAAATAAATTCTTGGGTATTCCAGCTTCTTGCATACGTATTTGGTGGTAGCCAGAACACAGATCAAGTTTAGTGAAGTACTGAGCACCACTCAACGCATCCAAGAGATAATAAATGACGGGAATGGGGAACTTGTACTTGATGGTGAGCTTATTGAGGGCACAAAACTCATGACACATGTGTCAAGTATCTTCTTTATTAAGTACCATGAACACAGGGGAATAACAAGGCCTGGTACTAGGGAAAATAATAGCTACTTGGAGTAATTATTGCACTATTTTCTCAATTTCATTGTTTTGGGAAAAGGGGTGGCTATAAGGGTGAACATTGGGAGGAAGAATTCTAGGAACAAGGGGAATGGAATGATCATGAACACCATGAGAAGGAGGAAGGCCCTAAGGGGTGGAAAAAACAACTTTATGTTTGGAAAGGATAGCTTAGAGGTCAGGATGCACAAAGGGTTCTCAACGTCTTGAATATAATGGAGTTGAGAAATGATACCAGAGTGACCCTTCTTGAGGATATTTTCCATACGATGGGAACTAATGATATCAGGAGAACTAGCTGAGAGATCTTGGAATTGATACTTTTGTTCTTACTGTTGGAATTTCATGGTTAATTCCTTAAATTCCATAAGAATGGGACCCAAGTGCATAACCATTCAACACCTAGCACAATGTCACAACCTCCCATGTCAATGGAAAACATATGAGATTTCAGTTGGTAATGTCCAATTTGAAGATGAACATTTTCACACCGCCCACCACATTTCATGGACCCACCATTGGCTATCATGATTTGAAAATTATTGACAACACGAATATAGAAATTTGTTTCCTGGGCAATGCGAAGATGAATAAAATTGTGGGTGCTACCATTGTCAACAAGGATAATGACCTTCCTATGCTTAATGTATCCAATGAGCTTGAGCGTTTGGGGGGCCAAGAAGCCAGTGAGGGCATGCAAGGAAATACGTGTTAGGAACCAAATATCAATATAGCATAGAAAAAACTCAGAATAAGTACTCAACACCTTGAAAAAGAGAGAAACTCAGATAATAAGCCTCTTCGAGGGGGCAACCTCCTTATGCACACATAAATTTTCAATTACAAGATGATTCCAAATGAAAATGTCTCCTTGGTATATATAGGAGACTAGGAGGTATAATTACAACTAATGGACTAAAGCTGACATAAATAAAATAACAATATTAATGTAATATGCCCCAATTAAGGGGTAAAGAACCACTATTTAGGGCTTAACATGCCCCTCCCCTTGAGACAAGTGTTGACCGCAACACTTGAGTAACTATGGATGCTTCTGTATAAAGTACTCATCTTCCCAAGTGGAATCTTCAGCTGATAGTTTCCTCCATTTAATGAGATACTCTGAAATGGATCTATTCCTCAGCTGGAGAATTCTTGTGTCAGTGATGGCTTCAGGATCCAATATGATTTTTCCTTCCTCGTCAAGTTCTAGAAATATAGTTTGAACTAGGATCTTGTTTCCTATAACCTTCTTTAAGCATGAAACATGGAAAACTGGGTGTACTCGTGAAGATGCAGGAAACTCCAATTTGTATGCCATAGTACCAATATTTTGCAACACCTTATAATGGCCATAGTTGTAATATCCCTAAGGCCGAACCCAATTGTAAATGTAAATACAAATGTAGTTAAGTTGGTGAGTTGTTTTGATATAATTTTGGATGCACCTTTCATGGCATAATGCACGCAGGTATTGCGCAGTAAAATGAGGATGTGTGCACATTCCAAGATACTACGCGCAACATCTTAAGTGCGTGCGATGTTGAGGCCAGGGATCCTTTTGTGTATATTATATGTTTTATAGGCTGGTGAGCCAGTTATTATAAGCTAGGATGCTTATGTTTTTATTAGGCTAGAGAGCCTAGATGTTAAAGGCCAGTGCGCCTATTTTTGTATATGTCTCATATTTAATAAAAAATACATTGTTGCACGCAGACCGACCACGATAAAAGATATAGGGGACTAACTCCACTAGTTAGGGAAAGGGTGGGGCCTAAAAGTTAAGGAAAAGGGCTAAGCCAAGGAGCTTAAGCCAAAAATGAATATTATGTTAATATTTCTTTAATCATAAAGTATGGATAATTATTTTATCCTAAGTTCTAAAGTTGCAGACAAGTGGTCCAAAGTAGCTCCCAACATGACAAGTGTCAAGTTGGGGACATGCATACATATTTTTGGGACTTAGCTCATTTTGGACGTTCCTCATCATTCTTACCATAATATTTTCCAGGATTCCTTCCATCATTCAGCCAAGAGGCCATGACCATTTTCACTCACGCAATCGGTTATTCTCCATACTTTCTGTCACTATTCTGAGCTTGTATCCATGGCCACAGAGGTTGGTGTAACTGGTTAGCTGGGAAGCTGGACTGGAGAGGCAAGCTGTCAGGCCTGTGAGCAATTTCTCTCTAGGTCAGAGAATTGTTGGGAATTGACTTCCTAAAGGTGTTGAACTGCAACTACAGAGCTCTGAGACTTCCCATTCAACCTGTTGTTGAAGCCTTGAAAGGGAAGTGGGGCAGCCGAGGAACTATTGAGCAGAGAAGGGGAACACTTCCTTGGGTGGGATAGGCATGTGGGGAATGAGAGACTATAGGTTGTTAGTTTGAGTAGGCACCTATGATGGAGTCTTCCTATTTTCCATGAGTTGTTAGCTTGGTTAGGAACCCTTACCCGGGTGGAATTAAGTCCCAACTCAGGGGTGACTCACTGTTGAGAGTGATGAACAATGTGGTCTAAGACTGGGAGGTTCGTGGAGGGTCTATACACAGTTGGTGACATTATTGCCAAGATAAGTGCAAATTGTGTGATAAATTTACATTCTACATTGTTATTTATGTTCATATTTTTATGGGTTATCATATGCGCAATTATAACTGTGATTATTTTTATGGGTATTTACTATATATGTTGCATGTATGCGTTTACTGTTATTTCAGTATGGATTTGTTCATTTATAGATATATTTGTATGTTTACATTTTATATATAGGGCTTCCGCAAGAGTGTTGTGTGTGTATGTTTTAAATGCATGCAGTTAGAAAATTTTATGTGACATAGCTCAGAATAGAAGATGGGTATGTTACAGTATGTTCCGCACAGAGAACTGATGTGTTCTCTGGTGTAGCGTGGCCCGACATGGATGGTTGGGGATGTTACAAAAGGGTTTCAGAGCTAAGTAAAGAATTTGAGTGGTGGCATTTCCCAGCCGGTGGGTGGCTGGGGATGTTACAATAGTACTTTGGTTATAATTTATTATCCTTCTTGGCTTGCTTGACGTACATCTGTTTGTATGTTTGTAGTCTTAAAAACACCCAATCCCCTACTTCAAAACTTATTTCACTACAATTTTGATCTGCTTGTTGTTTCATGCAATTTTGTGACATGGTCAGTTTGTCCTTTAATATCTAGAGAACTTGTT